>JASDQU010437133.1:111082-123296 GCA_032191745.1 Picea mariana | reverse complement strand
TCCACTCTAGTGAGAGATGGAAAGCCTATGAAATGGTGTTGATTATGTCTATTGCCAAAGAATGAGTCTCTAGCAATCTCAACAGCATAACAATACAAAGAATTCCTTGAAGAAATGGTGGTCATTCATGGATTTTTATAGCCAAACATTGAGTTATTATGCAACCTCTTTTGAATGTGAAGAGGGGCTCTTTAGGGCACAATTAGGTCTTTGACCAGCCCCCCCACGCGGATTGAGCTCTGATTTGGTGTCAAATCGACTTGGGAGCCGATCCATTAGTGTTTGGGAGGCCGACCAATTCCATAAATGCGCTATTTGGCAGGCACGCGGGTTTTTCACCCCACAGCCGCGCATATGCGCTCCCTGTACGAATATGTTGCGCGCGCGCGCCCAGTGGGTGCAAAGCGCCTTGTAATTTTTGGCCATTTTGTATAGTTTGGACCCTTTTGCTGTGCTGTGGAATTAACCTTGTGCCATGAATGACTGTTTTTCTGTGTTGACGATGCGAAGTTCTTGTCGCCTTGTGCGGACGAAATTTCAGTGATAACAAAGATTATCGAAGATTTCTTAGATATGTTAGCATTTTCCCCTGATGAGCCTACTGTCTCAGATTTAAACGAAGAAGCCATTGTGGAAGAGGATTGTTCTTTCTTCCTTCATGAGATTTCCTATGATGTATTTACATTTGGGATTGAAGAGAAGGATCGAGAGACTGTTACCTTTTTACAAGATGGGGAAGTGCACGAAGAAGAGGAGGAAGAACTAGAAGGGCAATTAAGCACGCATTTCATGTTCTATCCGGAGCCAGTCAATGAACATCCACTGCCTGAGATCAACGAGCCTACGTCAATTGTCCTCCTATCTGTGCTTATCAGAAATATTCAGCCACAGATGGACAATTGTGTAGCAGAGGAGGCTGCCTGTCGCCAATTTTCTGAAATTTGCCACTCATTCCAGGACCCTGTCAGCAAGTACATGGAGTGGCATTTCCATTATGCCTTGGAGCCTCCCTATTTCATATCAACTTTAGCCTGTAATGAGAAGTTGAAGAGCATAACCCTTCTGTTGTCATGGTTACACCAACTGTTCATGATCATCGACAAAAGGAAGGAGCTTCTGTTAAGAAAGCCATTTGAATGGCTATGGTGGAAGTTCGCTTTCACCTAGCCCCATGTAAAGGATTTTATTAGTTTAGGTCTATACATAAATAAGCTCTTTGAGCATGTATCTATTTGTTTTGTTTCTCCTTTACTTTTCGGTCGATTTTTGCAGCAGCAGGATATTTTGAGCTTAACTTCATAGCCCAACAACAAGGCCTTGAAACTGCAGAATGAGTTCTTAGAGCATCACAGGGATGAATCTATCCCCCATGGAGCCTAATGTTAGCAAAATTTCTTGTAAAGGGGGGAAAATAGGAAGAAATGGGGTAAAAACCCCACTTACCCTAAGTTCGGGGCGCGAATGTGCCTGTGGTTAAGCAGCAAGTAGATCTGGGTGGCTAGGATCTGCGTGCCCAGATCCATGGTCAGAATCATATTACACCCCCCCCCCCACCGTTCTACCTTTAAGGGGAGGGGGGCGGGGGTCTGGAATTGAGCGCGAAACTCTTTGACGACCGTGATCATAGCGCCCGGATCAACAACGCTCAAGCGATTCCAGACCTCCCTTTCCTTTCTACCTTTAATGACGAGTCAAGGACATGTGGTTGTATCCACCTTCCAGTTGTAGCCAAAGAACATAGGGGGTTGTAGCCTCCTTCTGGTTGTAGCCAGAGAATTGGGGAGTTGGAGCTTCCCTCAGGTTGTAGCCTGATAAACTAGGAGGTTGGAGCCTCCTTCCATTTGCAGCTGGAAAACAAAGGAAGTTGGTGCTTCCAATGAATGTAATTCTTCAAGACATATAAGAAAAATCATTTCACGGTTTCCTCCCGCTTTGGGTTTCCACGTAAAACACTGGTGTATTGTGTATGTGTATGATTGTTCATTTTTTCATTGCTCATTATTGGATGATAATTCTACATTGATATAACACTTGGATTATTTGGTTAAAAAGGATTATAATTTCTCTATTATTGATTCACCCCCCCACTCTTAGTAATCCAACAATTGGTATCAGAGCAGGTTCCTTCAGAAATCAATTTAACCACTGAGTGGTAGATCATGGAGAGCAACAGATTGTATAAAAATGGAATACCACAGTTTGATGGAAAGAAGTATGCTCTTTGGAGCATAAGGATGAAGACATATATACAGGCACAGGGATTTGAAATTTGGCAATCAATTGCAGATGGATACACAACACCAATAGTTCCACCAACAAATGACAAAGTAGTGAAACTCAGTCAGAATAATTCCAAAGCCACAAATTCACTTTTGAATGGTCTTAGTGAAATGATATTCACCAAAGTTGCACATTGTAAGTCCGCTAAAGAGATTTGGGAGAAGCTTCGAAATATTTATGAAGGAGATTCAAAATTCAAAGTAGCAAATCTTGAAACTTACAGAGGTCAGTTCAAACAAATAAAGATGAAGGAAGATGAGAATATTGCAGCCTACTTCTTACAATTCAATGAAGAAGTGAATGCAATCATAGGATTGGGAGAAGAAATCGAAGAATATGTAATTGTTCAAAAGGTACTAATATCTCTTCCTGTGAGATTTGATCCTAAGACATCAACACTAGAAGAAAGATCAAATCTAAACTCAATAAGCATGGACGAACTGCATGGAAAATTCATAGCATATGAAATGATAACTGAACAAGAAACTCCAGATGTAAAACAAGCAGCCTTCAAAGCATCCAAAAGATCAAAGCAAAAGGAAAATCAATAAGAAGAACATATAAGCAATAGTGACATCTCGGAAGATGATGAATAAGTGGCCAACTTCGTCAAAACACTGAACAAGGGAACCGACGATAGGTATAGAGGTAAAATTCCTTTAATTGGTTTTAATTGTGATGGTATTGGTCATTTTGCTAACAAATGTCCTCATGAGAAAAAGAGAAATAATGAAGGTTACTCAAAAGACAAACAAACATATAAAGGCAAAATAACTACAAAGAAAGTTTTCAAGAAAATCTTATGCACCAAAGAAGACATCTCATCATCAGATGAAGATGAAGTCAGTGACAATGAGACAGGAAGATTTCTATTCATGGCAGTAGAAGACTTTGATAAATAAGACACCGAAGAAGAATATGAAGAAGAAGAAGAAGAATATGAAAAAGTTGAAGAAGAAATTGAAGAGGTAGAAGTTGACTACCGAGAATAATTGATGTGTGCCATAGAATTTATTAGAAGAGAAAAGAAGAAAAAGAAGAAACTACAAGCGAAACTGGACAAGAAAGAAGATACTCAAGAACTAGAACAAATGATCACAAATTTGAATTTTCAAATAGAAGAAGATAAAATAATTGAAGAAGCACTCAAAGAACAACTAGAAGAAAATGACAGGAACATTGGAAATTTGGAAGCAAAGATTGTTACATTAAGAAAGGATATTCAAAAGAAAAATATGCAGAATAGCTCAAAAGTTTTGGATGACATTATCAACAGTAAAAAATCTCATCTTGACAAGTCTAGACTGGGATACAATCAGACAGAAAAGGGATCAAGCTCCAAAACAACAGAGCTATAAACATATCCAAAAAGCTATGCAGAAAACTTCAAAGGGGATGGGAAGATATACAAGGAAGATTACATGGACACTCCTCCACCGAGAAGATTCAGATTTCATAACAACAGATAGATAGGCCTCAAGAAGAAGAAGCATTCATAAGAGCACCTCCTTTCAGAAGATCTTCAACTCCCAGATATCAAACTATATTTTTTGGTTTATGTTATGCATGTAATATTTTTGGACATAAAGCTGTGAATTGCAGAGCTAACAACTTTGAAAGTCATACACAAAAGGGTTATCCAAGAAGGTCTAGTGAAACACAGAGAAGAAGTTACAACATGTTTGAATATTTAAGCACTGAAGTGGAATGTTACAAATGTAAAAACTTTGTACACATGGCCAAAGATTGCAGAATGACAGTCCCTCCTAGAGAACCGTAACAGAATAACAACAGTCACAGACAGGAACCTTAGAAAAGGACATGGATAAGAAATTAGAACCAATATAACAATGAAGAATGCACACTCTCTCTACAAGCTAAGCATAAGAAACATGGTTGGTATGTTGATAGTGGCTGTTCAAAGCACATGACAGATGATAGAGACATGTTTTTTACATTAAGAAAGGAAAGAGATGGATCAGTCTCATTCAGAAATGATGATTCAACTAAAATCATTGGAAAATGCACAGTCAAAATTGGAAACACGAATACAAAGGAAGAAAATGTTCTACTAGTAGAATATATGAAACATAATCTTCTAAGTGTGAGTCAAATGTGTGACCAAGGTCATAAAGTTACTTTCGATTCACAAAAGTGCGAGATAAGAAAAGAAGGCTCAAGAAAATTGATTGCTACAGCGGCAAGAACTTCATGTAACATATATGTGTTAAGTGAAATTGGAAATGAAAAGTGTTGTCTAGGAAAGGAATATGAAAGTTGGCTATGGCACAAAAGATTGGGTGACATACATTTTGATAACCTTGTCAAAGTCAACAAAAGATAAGCAGTCAGATAAATGCCCCAGATCACGAAACCAACCAACACTTTATGCAAGCATTGTCAACAAGGAAAACAAACAAAGACCAAGTTCAAATCAAAGGAATATTCAACGACAAGACCACTGAAAATTTTGCACACTGATATAGTTGGACCAACTACAACAAAGGGTTTAAAAGTTGAGAAATACTTTATGTTATTAGTTGATGATTATATAAGAACGATTGCAGTTTTCTTTCTCAAGAATAAGTCAGAAGCTTTTGAAAACTTTAAGATCTACAAGGAAATGGTTGAAAATAAAATGGATTCAAAAATCAAATGCTTGAGATCTGATAATGGAGGAGATTTCACTTCAAAAGAATTTATGGACTACTGTAGTAGTCATGGAATAAAAGGGAAATTTTCCGTTGCTAGGACACCTCAACAGAATGGAGTTGTTGAAAGAAAGAACAAGACACTACAGGAAATGACTCGAACAATGCTAATGGATTCCAAATTGACAGATATATTTTGGACACATGCAGTGCATACAATAGTTCGCATTCAAAAAAAATTAATGGTCAAAAAGAACACTGAAAAAAATCCCTACGATCTATGGAAAGGAAGACCAACAAATGTGAAGCACTTCAGAGTTTTTGGAAGAAAATGCTACATCAAAAGAGAAGATGGCAGAACGGGAAAGTTTGAATCTTGTGTGGACAAAGGAGTACTTGTTGGTTACTCAAGTACAAGGCAAGCATACATGTGTTAATATCTGAGATTGAACAAAGTTGTGGAAAGCATCAACGTAACAATTGATGAAACAGGCAGACCAAAATCAAAGTAAGAAGAAAATGAATCAATGGAACAACCTTTATAAGAAGAAGCAAAAGAAGAAAAAGAAGTAGAAGAGGAAGATGAAGAGAATCTGACAGAAACATAAGAGAAAGTTCAACAAGTGTCTCCAAAGACACCTAACAGATGAGTACAGAAGAATCATCCTTCAGATCAGATTATCAGAAACAAAGATGCAGGAGTTGAGACTAGAGGAAGAATCCATTCACCAGAACAAACACACCTAGCACTCTTATCTACAATTGAACCAAACTGTTTTGAAGAAGCCAACAAGGATGAATTTTGGAATAAGGCCATGGATGAAGAATTGGATCAAATAGATAAAAATGACACTTGAGAATTGGTTCCAAGACCAAAGAATAAGAATGTGATCTTCACAAAATGAGTTTTCAGGAATAAATTGAATGAATATGGACAAGTTACAAGGAACAAAGCTTGATTGGTATGTAAAGAATATGCATAGATTGAAGGAGTCGAATTTGAAGAGAGATTTGCCCCAGTTTTCAGAATGGAAGAAATCTGTTTTCTTTTAGCTTATGCATGCTCCAAAAATATTAAAGTGTATCAGATGGACATAAAATCATCTTTTCTGAATGGGGAACTTGAAGAAGAAGTCTACATTGAATAGCCAGAAGGATTTCAGCTATTAGAGAACTCATATTATGTGTGTAAATTAAAGAATGCCTTGTATGGTCTAAAACATGATACTAGAGCATGGTACTCTAGACTGGATAAGTATCTACAACAGGCAAGTTTCAGAAAAGGAACTGCAGACAACAACCTCTACATCAAGGTAAGTCAAGGTAATATTTTATTAATTGAAGTTTATGTTGATGATATTATTTTTGGTAGTGATGATGATAGGTTAAGCCAGAAATTTGCAAAGGATATGCAGAATGAATTTGAAATGTCGTTACTTGGAGAACTATCCTTCTTTCTGGGACTTCAGATACATCAAAGCAATGAAGAAATTTTTATTTCTTAAACCATGTATATTAGAGAAATGTTAAAGATGTTTGGAATGGAAGATTGGAAACCAGTTATCACTCCCATGCAAACCAGTTGCAAGTTGAACAAATATGATGATTCAAAGTCTACAGAGCAGAGGCAATACAGTTCAATGATTGGAAACCTACTATATGTGACAACATCCAGACCAGATATAATGCAGGTAGTTGGATAGGTGACATGATTTCAAGAAGCATCAAAGGAATCACATGTATTAGCACTGAAGAGGATTTTCAGATATCTCAAAGGAACAAAAGAGTTTGAATTATGGTATCCAAAAGGAAATGATCTATCACTTTTTGCCTATAGAGATGCAGATTGGGCAGGTTGTATTGATGATCAATGAAGCAACATTGGAGCAGTGTTCTACTTGTGTGAGTGTTTAGTATCATGGCTAAGAAAGAAACAATCATCAGTATCTTTATCTGCAGTCGAGGCCAAGTATATTGCAACAACATAATGTTGTACATAGGTTCTTTGGATGAAACAAAATCTGACAGATATACAGGTTGAGTATGATGCACCCATTCCAATCTATTGTGATAATAAAAGCACCATCATTATCTCAAAGAACCCAATGATGCACTCCAAGACGAAGCAGATTCCAATCAAGAATCACTTTCTAGGAGAGTAGGTTGCAGAAAAGAACATCAGAGTTGAGTATGTGGGCAAAAAAGAACAAGTGGAAGACATCTTTACAAAACCACTTCCACAGGAAGACTTTGAGTATCTTCGTCAGAGACTCAGAGTTATTTCTACACCAAAATGATTTATTTTGAATTCTTATCTTATATGTCTTAGATGTACACGAGGAAGCACCAAAAAGAGGACAATTCAGTCAGGGGGAGCAACCCTAGATAGAAAGATACCTTTTCCATTGATGACAAAGGGGGAGAGATTCATCATATGCATAGGAAAGAGGCATGGTTCCAGGGGGAGGAATGGTCACAGAGATGCAGAGGACAGAGGCATGTTTCCAGTGGGAGCATGAGTGATATGACTTCAATATTGCATGACATAATTTCAGTTTTTCTTCATAGTGTTTCCATCAATGCCAAAGGGGGATATTGTTGATTAAGGTTGGTTTCCATTGATTTAAACCCTTTAATAAATACCGATAACACAAACAATGAACTCCAAAGTGGTCCCTTTATGGTGAAATTCCTCACGGGAAGGCGCTTTGTGGATTGATTTATCCTAGAAGTATGGTTAGAGAACCCATGCTTACCTGTGGAATAATGAGATGAAGGTCAGTGAATTTTTTAGTGAAAATATCCTATATGGATAGTGCTTTTCATTCCATTTCTGATGGTATGTGGAACGTCACATAACTCCTCATGGTTAGATATTTATGGCCATGAGAAGTTGGAGAACCCAGGTTTGGGTAATGGACCCAAGTTTGTTTGATGGATAATGGTATGCGTTTTGATATATTTGAAGGTAATACTATTCTATATGGATAGTAAATGTAATTCCATTTCTGGTGGTACGTGGAACATCACATAACTCCTCACGGTTTGAGATTTATGGCCTTACGAAGTTGGAGGACCCTCATATGTCATCTAGAAGCCCCAAAAGGTCAAAGTAGTCAAAGTGGTTTAAGAGACTTTAGAAGGTAAATCATAAAGTGAAGTGATGAGTGTACTATAATTCAAAGTGAATACAGAAGAAATTATTTAAATAATAAATTTAATGGAGAAATTAGAAGTGGGTTAACCCTAAAATAAGGAAAGTGGGCAAAGTGACCTAGAAGATGTTTTTAAGGAAGCTAATTGGAGAGTATAAATAAGAGGCAAGGATCTCTCATTTTAGAAAACACTTTAGAATATTGAATATCTATAGGTGGTAAGGTAAACAAAGGATATCTAAGCTGAATTTCATAAGGAAGGTGAAGAAAATAAGGCCAGAATTCAAGGGAGGATAATTTATTTTGATGATGCTTTCTAAGGTATGTTATTTATAGGTCATCTCACCATTTTCACAATAACTTTTTTTATAGAATGATTCAGACCATGAAATTACTATGCCAATGAGGAAACATATCCAAGTATTTTTGGTAAAAAATTCAGCTTGTGGGTCGTTGTATTTTTGGAGTTACACTCCATGAAAAATAGGGTTTGTGGCTAGTCCTGAAACTAGTCTAAAACATGTGTTTTGGGAAAAAATTTCATAAATTCTTTATAACATATTCAAATTCAATAAGAAAAAATGTGTTTATTAGAGTACAATCTTTAGTATGCTGTGTAACATTTTCATATCAATTCAACAAAAAATCCATGTGGGGTATGCTCTACAAGGTCACTCTCTAGAATAAACCATAATTCAGCAAGGTATGCCATTTTTTCTATAACTCCTTTTTTGAGAGGTTTCAGGTTGTGACACTTGTAGGAATTGCATAAAACACATTGAAGAAAATTGTGTATCAGTTTCAGATCTTTATTCATTACAGGTACATAGTTATGATTATTTTAAGTTAGGGTTGTTGACTAATCCAAAACTAGTCACGTGAGACTAAAGAAAAGTTTGATGAAAATGCTAGTTTCTTGTTGTTAAAGTTAAGGAATGTTTTCATGTATATGATCATATACAAAAGTTCTATTACAGAGTTACAAATCATATTTGGATGAGGAAATTTATGAGGGATTTTGGTTAAGGTACATGTTGGGTACATGGTTGAGACAAGTAGTTGATGAGTTGGCACATACATGAGGTGTATAGTTGATGATGTTGGTACATATTGATGAGTTATAGTTGATGAATAAGTGACACATGATTGGTACATACTTGGTACATGGTTGGATGCACTTGTTTATGGTACATGTTGATGCATGGTTGATGCTGCATGGTTCAGGTTTATTGGTATAGGTTTACAATGATATATCTCACAGTGATAGTGTGACAATGGTTCCATTATTCTACTTCTACTTCAGGGCGGTTGGACTGGGTAAAGACAAGTGGTTGTAGCCACCTTCCAGTTGTAGCCGAAAAACATTGAGGGTTTTAGCCTCCTTCTAGTTGTAGCCAGAGAATTGGGGAGTTAGAGCTTCCCTCAGGTTGTAGCCTGAGAAACTTGGAGGTTGGAGCCTCCTTCCAGTTGCAGCTGGAAAACTAAGGAAGTTGGTGCTTCCAATGAATGTAATTCTTCAAGACATATAAGAAAAAACTTTTTGTGGTTTTCTCCCGCTTTGGGTTTCCTCATAAAACACTGGTTTACTGTGTATGTGTATGATTGTTCATTTGTTCATTGCTCATTATTGGATGATAATTATACATTGATATAACACTTGGATTATTTGGTTAAAAATGATTATAATTTCTCTATTAGTGATTCACCCCCCTTCTCAGTAATCCAACAATGATAACACTTTTGATGGTATTTATATTTTGTAGTGTGCACCTATCCTTTATCCTCCAATTGTTTGGCCAATAATCAACATCTTTAGGCCACCCTCTCTTATATTTGGAGTGATTTTTACTAGAGTTTGAAGAAATGCTAGGAATCCTTTTATTCATCATGTTAATTATCTTATGCATGTACATTATGCACGTATTCAAAATCCTTCCCCTAATGGGTGGAAGGTGGGTGGAAGCCTAGATTCTAAGAAGATGATTCAATAAGGTGTATTACTTTTATTTTAGGATTATAGATTATAAAACAATCCTAGATTTGCTTGATTTTCCTCCAATTTTCTCTTGAAATGCTACAATACCAAACTTCACATCCATATAACATAACTATGGTAACAATGATGACTTTAGTTTTCTTCCAAAGCCAATTATTTTGAAGACCAAACGAGGCTTTCCATCCTCCGTTAATCCTTTCGTGAACACTATAGTTATAGATAAGCTTATGATGAAGGTCAATTCCATGATACATGTGCGATTTAGTTTTCTCTAAATTGTTATTTCCATACACAAAGTTGGGTTAAGTGATTTTCTTGGATTTGATGATCATAACCTCAGATGTTGTAAAGAACAAGTATAATGACTATTCCAATCAAAGGAATGCCATAACAACTTGCTTCTTCTAGACATGCCTCTAACTTGTCAAAATAAATGGCAAAAAGGGTAAAGGTACGAATAGAAACCTTGATGAACTTTCATAGTAGAATTAATTCATTATGAACTACTCCCATTGTCCTAAACTTTTATAACCTTATCATAACATCTTCAAAATAAACCTTTAGATCTTTTAATCGTTTTTAAAGTCTATTTACATTGTATTAAACACTAAAAAAAAAGTTTATTATTCACTCTCCATAAATTATGAAAACACAAGTATTATAATTTTTTATTAAATGCGTATTAATATTTTATAATAACACATTAAATTAAAAACTTGAAAAAAAATATTGTTGAAGTATTTGATGTATAATGAAAAGAAAAAGCTATTTTTTATCTATATAAAACATGACATTTTTATAATAATATGATGCAATGTTCAAAAACTTAGTAGTTTTAATCAATTTCAATATAGAATCATAAAATTAATATGAAATTAGTGTATTTAAATATTTTATTTTAGTATTTGAAAATATTACAATGTTATCGCATTACAATCAAAATCAAGCTTAAAATATTTGAGATATGATATTAAAAGATATTAATCAATTTTATTATAGAATCACAAAATTAATTTTAATTAGTGTATCGATTTTTATTTTAATGTTTGAAATATGATCCTATCCCATTGAAATCATATTTAAAATATTAAAATATTTGAGATATGATGTTTTCACATTTAAATTTAAGATTAAAGTGACCAATAGAAGACACATCAAAATTCGTTTGATGTTCCATGATTATGGATATTATATGTTTTTTAGACACAATTTAGTGCTTGAAATTTGACTTTTGATTATATATTTATTAGTATAATTATGCCGATAGGCGTCCCCCCTATTGGAATTGATGAATTAATCAACCTTTTAATTACAAATTATAATCTTAGGGTTAAGAATCAAAGATGCTAGCATATTCTTCGTCGTCGTCCCAAATCAATGAATGAGATTTAATTTCATAACTTCCTTGCATTTATGAATGTGTACGTTTTCCTTGTTTACTTTTTTACATTTACTTAATATGATTAAAAAATTACTTTCCTCACTATTGAATGCCACGTTACTCATTAGCCAGGATTAATATGTATTAAACGCTTCATTACCATGTTCCCTTATTTACCACAGATTAATTCTATGGGTTTCATCTTACACAAGCTTTTATGGATGTGAAGCGCGTGTCTGTCTGGTCATGATGGTTGCGTTTCTATTAACGCATACTGCTATGTGTGGAGGTCTAAATTCATAAAACAACGCAGCCGTAATTACTTTTACTCAAGAGTTACCACGTTCAATTTAAGGTTGACACGTTAGTTAATGAAATCCCGTGGTTAGTTAATGAGAGCCGTAATTCCTTTCAATTTATGGCTTCCACGTTCAATTTAGGGTTGCCACGTTCAGATCCCGTGTCCCTCACAGCTGGTCTGAGAAAATTAAAATTTGGATCGAAAAATTTGGTGATCGTGGGGCCTTTTAAAGAACTGAAATGACAGAAAAATCCTGAGGGAGTATCACGATTCGAAACCTTCTCATGCATATTAAAGCTGGAATTCACAATGCCTGTCGCATGGTGAAGAGTGGGAATAAACAATTCGTGCATATATCAATTCGTTTCATTACACGTTACAGGAATAAACATTTTGTGCCTGTTACGTTCTCCCTGTCGTTACCGTTTCTTACACGTTGCCTGTCGCATG
>JASDQU010437133.1:86679-108279 GCA_032191745.1 Picea mariana | reverse complement strand
AAAGTAATGTAAAATATCATGCAAAACAAATTAAACGTGTAGTAATGAGAAAGGACGTTATGTACCTTGGAATGATCAAGTGGAAAGATAATATAAGTCTAAATGTAGGTGATGGGGAGTATAACCATGGCAAAAATATGGGCAAAAAGGGTACAATATATGGTCCTAACAACCATTGGCATCAATGACAACATGATCCAACAATCTCCCCCTTTGGCATTGATGGCAATACCAACATTGATGTCAACTCCAATTACCAATTATGGATGTCAACATGTAGACAAGGCATGCTCTTCATCAATAGTCAACGTGACTATCTCTCCACATCAATATCTCTCATCAATAGACATTAATCACATCAATGTGATTATCTCTCCCCCTTTGAAATCAATGGAAAAGGGACATTCTCCTCTTGGGACTGCTCCCCCTGTCTTGTTGCTGTTGAATAATATCTCCCCTTTTGAACAAGGGACATCAATCTGATGTTATGCTGAAAATACATTTCTCATGCTCCCTCTATGACCATCTCTCCCCCTAGAATTATGCCTCTGTGCTCTTTCTTCAAATATAGGGCTCTTTTCTAGGTATGCATCTGATAAATATCTCCTCCTAGAATCATGGGGAGAAGAATGACTCCCCCTAAGGGTATGTCTACCCCTATCTTTTCTGCAAGATGAACAATATGCTACCATATGACGATCCTTGGACCTGTTCATGCATCAAACTTGTGCCATACCACACATCATGAAACAAAAGATATGTCACCAATGAAATAGAGAATCATGAACAATATATCCACTAAGTACATCATGTACCAAATTGTTCCCACCATGCACAACACCCATGTACATCAACCATGTACATCAAAAATGTGCCAAAAGATATCATCCATGAAATGTATCTACCAATATGCCAACATGTGCATCTACCAATTATGCCAATCATGTGCATCCACCAATATTCCAACCATGTGTATCTACCAAGATGCCAAACAATGTATCATATCACTCAAGATATGTCTCCATCATGGAACAATTGCCACAATCATGTATCAAACAAAGACCAATGTTGTGAAAATCAAGTAATACCATATATGAGTGTACTACTATGCACCAATACCACAAAATGACGAGTCCCATACATGTATGCCAAGTCCTCCATAAAACATGTGCCAATCATCCTGCCAGTAAGAGCCTCTACTGATGTACTAGAAATGTACCAATCATGCATCACACATAGATCAAACCATGATGTGCAACATGATCACCTCATCAACTCACCAATTATGTAGCCCAATCCATATGCAAAATGCATGCACCATGATATCAACATATGCTTCCAATAATACATCATAAGATATACCAACCATGTACACCACCATCAACATCACAAAATGATTAATTCCAGCAGATCATCATCAATCCATACTCTTGGGTTAGTGCCATGCACCCAATATTTATTTTTATTATACCATTGTGTGATCTCACCATGAAAACCTCCAGCAAACAGTGTCGGAACCTCCAATAAACAATGTCAGACCTTGCAATACAGAGTTATACGATCACATCAAACTCCAAGCCATGTGCATTTCCTTTGTCCCAAGGCTTTACAACATATACGCGGCCTACTGCACAACAAAGCGTATGTGTACGCGACCTATTCAAGGTAATCCTACGTATGCACACAACTATCACCACTGTCACCCGCGTGTGCTTCAGTAGATGAGACATTTGTACTACCCTTTAGTCTTTCATTATGATTTGGCAGCTCTGTCTTCTTCACCCACTTATGTAGATGACCCTTCTCCTCAGAACTTGAGCTCTGAGCATCCATCTTTTCAAATATGTCTCCCTTTATTCATTCTTTCTTCTAGACATGATATGTGAATTCCTCATCATGGACTTTCTTCTTGTGCTCCAACACTCCTGGGATTTGTGGCCAAATCCACTACAACTGTAGCATCTCATAGAGTTACAGTGAACAACAATATGTCCTACTTGATCACATATCCAACACCTTGTGGTTTTATAGAATCTTCCATTATATCTCCTTTCATAAGATCTACATTCAAAAGCTTTGTGACCATATCCATTACATGAATAACAATTCCCATGAAAAATACTTTCATACCTTTTCTTTAGTGTCCCAAAAGTAGCTTCTTGATGTCTTCCTTGCTTTGTTATTTTGAAATATTCTTTGTCTTGTGTAGATGGTTGTTTTGCAACATTTTCTTTCTTCTTTGATGGACTTACCTCATGCTTCTTTGAGGTGCTTGCTTCAACATGTGTATCTTCTCCTTTGTATCCAAGACCTGATTTATCACATGGTGGTCTTTGACTTTCCAATATCTCATCTAAGATTCTTGAGCTATTCAAGAATTTGTTTGACTTATCTACCTTCTTTCTAAGGTCAACAATATCAACTTCTATCTTACAACATGACTCTTCCTTTTCATTTATTTGAATATTCTTTTGGCTTCTTCAATTTGGGTCTTGAGATGAATAATGGTTTCAAAAATTTTGCTAATCTCATCATCTATATTCATGTCTTCTTTTACATTATTTAGTCTTGTGATCTCTTCTTCCTTTTCTTCTAATTTAGAACTCTCTTCTTGTTCTTTGAGCATTCCCTTTAACTTCAAGATGTGCCTTTGAATCCTCCTAAGAAACTTCTTAGTGTTCTCCGAAAGATCGTTATAGTGTGTATAAAAATGATCGCTCCTATACATGTATAAACCCTCTTCAATTTCATTTTGAAGTTCTAATAGATTTTATTCTATTCTTTCCATGGGATAACTATCATCAAACTTTACACAAACTATTTCTAGATCATCTTCTTCACTTGAGAAAAATTCAACATCATCACACTTTGAATTATTGCAATCAAGAGTTTTGGGAGATTCTTTACCTTCAATATCTTCTTTCTTGCCAATACCATCACATGATTTTTTGCCTTCATTTGAAATTTCTTCAAGATCTTCCTTTGTGCTATCATTACTTGATTCTTTATCTTCACTTGAAATGTTTTCAAAATCACATTTAAAAACAATACATTCAAGAGTTTTTTATGATTCTTTACCTTTGATGATCTTGATGGAGTGGTCTTCAATTTCTTCCTTCTCCTTCTTGCTTTGATATGTCTCCTCTAGCTTTAGCCATAAATCCTTGGCGGAAGTGCATTGTCCCAAGCTCTCTTTGATAGGGCTTGAGAGTCCACTAATAATGGTTTTGAGAGCCAATGCCTCATTCTTCTTTTCTTCCCTTTGAGATTCAAACTTTGACATTTTCTTCAACGAAACATATCTACCGATGGTTTCCTTCCAAATAGATGCTCCCATTGTCTTTAAATATAATCTCATCTCTATTCTCCAAGTATAATAGTTTTCCTTATCAAGGATTGGAACTTCATCATCCATTTGTGTGTCTATGGATCTCCTTCAAGCTTGTTAAGGCTTGTAGTGAAGGCTTGTTCTGATACCAATTGTTGGACACACCTACCACACTTAGAGGGGGGGGTGAATGAGTGTGGGGCTCTTTTTCCCAAAACTTCCCTCTTGCACAAAAACTCATCAATATGGAACCTGCCTCATCATCCAAGAGCTTGGCACCAACTCAAACACAAATCTCCATTATTTTATCCACTCCACACTCCTTGTACATAGTCATCCCGCATGTACACTCACCCTATACACAACCAACCCGCGTGTACATGCACCCTATTCACAGACAACCCGCGTGGGCATCAGAAAATAGGGTTTTCTCTGAATCCGAGAATTTTGCCGTCAATATATCCGACATTGCCAAAACTTTGATGTGTCCATGAGATCCTTGTTGGCACAGGGGCAGACCCAGGGTTCAACGCTCAAGAGCACACCAAAAAAACCCTAACTACTGACCCTTTCAGCAACACCTGTGAAGCAGATGAAGTCTCACCTGAAGTAGAGGTAGGGGTGGTTGCAGGACTCAGATGTCTGCAACCTTAGCTGGGACACAGATCTATGATTATCTTGCTTACAACGCACTTAGCATCAGTTATTCCTTAACATACATTAATTAATACACTTCACTAGAAGCACAGAGCATCGCAATGAATACTTATACTAAGGATGATTCAGTAGTTAGCAACATAAATATAGGTTAGATTTAATAGATCAAGCACTAAGCATCTTATATATCAGATCTAACATTCATTCATATATCATCAGCACAGAGCATAACTAGATCTACTTAATACAATCAAACACTTAGCCAAGAAAGAGATAAATACATTAGAGCGAAGCACAAAGCACTGTACACACAGTTACCATGGTTCACGCCCACCCTGGGGCTACATCCACAAAGTCTTCTTTATATTATCTTGGTCAAGCAGTTACAACATAGAGCTTCAATGACCCTTACTTCGCACATGACAAAAGATCTGTGCAGCTCACTAGATCCTTCTTCCTTTCTCTTCTTGACACCAAACTGCACTTAGCTTTCCGATCTCATGCACAAAGCACTCTAAGATACATCCAATCACACAGATCTAGTTACTAGCACTACGCTTCCAGTTATACATCACATAGATGTACTACATTACTATTACTACTATCTTACAACTTCTCCCCTATTTACATTGCCTATTTATAAGTTACAAAATGGGCCTAAACGTGGGTAAACCCACGGGCCGACATCCCTTTCCCGTTACATCAACCCAAAACCCTAAAATGGACCCAAAAATAGGTCTTGCTTCCTTACTTTCCGCTTCGCGTTGCACTCCTTCCTTGGCAAGCTGTCGCAGTTCCAAAAGTGGTCAATTATGACCAAGTATTCTTCAAAACTTGGTCAAGGGCCAACAACCCCCTAACCCTCACCTGTGACTCGTTCTGAGTCATTCAGGTCTGACTAATTCCACTTCGAACGCCTCAAGCTTGGCTCGAGCGGCTTCGACCTGCTGTAGTGCAACAACCTCTTGTTCAGTAAATTCTTGTATCACTGTGTCATTGAGCAGTCCTTCCAGGCATTGTTCTACAGTGATGATGTTAGAATATAGAAGCTGGTGTGCTCGTTTTACCATTGATGATACCCTCATCACCCAACCACAAGCCGAAGCCTGCCTTCGAGCACCTTAACCTTGACCTGAGAATTCCTCCGGAAGAAAACCCTAGGCTAGATAGCCAAACAAAGAGCAGCGCATCTATCCCCAAGGATAGCGCATCACAAAAAGCTGATCAGATAGTCCAAACCCTAGCCAAGAGATATCCAAACCAAATATTGAAACTTGCTGCTGCTGCAGCTGCACCTGCAACCCTCCTCCAAACCTGTGCACCAGCTGCAACTGCAGTGTGCACCAACTGGGAAAACTGCAGTCCTGAGATGTGACAAATGAAAACTGACGCCCTGTATTTATAGTAATCTTGCCAGTTTACTGGGGCCGACTTCTCCTTCCGGGTATGTGTCTGTTCAGTATATTATTATTAATTCTGGCTGACTTCTTCTCTTGGAGGCTAATAGCCTAATATAAATTATATTCTTGAGCCGACAAGGATTCTAGGGTTATTAGCCAATTCATTAGGGTTTCTCTTGCTTCCCAGAGTCTTCTATTCTTGTCAAGTTCACATATAGAGGTAAATACCTCCCGCAGCTACCATAATATTAACAGATGACACCCTGTTTGAGTTCAACTCCCTGGCTTTCAAGTGCGGAAAACAATTGGCATGCCTTCTCTTGGAGTGGTTGTAGTCTTTGAGAGACTTCCATTACTTTACTTTGCAGCGTGTGTACTTTTTGTTGGGCTGTGCATTGTTCTGCGAACCTCTTCATTCTTTCAATTGGGGTCACAGACTTCAACTGCGCTTGTAGCACATCTGTATGCTTCTTTTCTTCATGGAGCTACACCTCCAATGTCTGCAATTCTGGATTCTCTGTGAGGGTTTCATAAGTCTGGGCGCTTCTAGTGCTTAGCTGCCTACATTTCGAAGCCAAAGTTTTTAATCGGGCGACTGCACTTCGAGCAGTGGCCTCTCTTAGATCTCTTATCTCTTGGGGTGTCTCAGGCATGGTGCAGAGCTCCAGATATGTGATGCGCTATTGAAGTTGCGGGATTACTTCTTCCAGTTGGGTCACCTGCTGTGAGAGATGATCTTCCATCTTCACTTCTATGATCGTCATAGAGCGTAGTGCTTTGTGAACTCTCTTCTGTACTTCAAGTTGCTATGCTAGCAACTGGTCCTTGCTCTACTGTAATTGTTCTTTTTCCTCTTCCCACTTCGCTTATAAGGCAATCTTCTCCTGTTCTGCCTTCCTCTGTTGTTCTCCATGTGCGCTCTGTTCTTGCGCCAAAGCCTGGGTGGCTTGTGCTATGTCTTCTTGAGCTCGTTGAAGGCGAGCTTCGACTTTCTCGGTGATCTGGCGTCACTGTGTGGGCTCATCGCATGTTCCTGATATTTCCATTGTTAATGGTGCCATAGAAACTGCTTGGCTGGACTGGAGTGCCTGCTGCACTTCTTTGAATTCACACATGATCCAGCTGAATAGCTCCTCCTACTTTGCTTCTTTCTTTTCCGCGAGCTCTAGTGAAAAATCATTTAGTGCGGGAATTAAGAAGTCAAAATCATCCAGGGTAAGGATAGTTTTAAGCATGGTTCGGGAGGCCTTATTTTTCTTTCTGGATGAGGGATTTGGTGGGGCAATCTTCCTTTTCTTGGAGGGATGTTCCTCATCCCTAGGCGGAGTAACCTTGCCTTTGCTCTGTTAAACTTCTGTGCCCCCTAGTTCTTCATCATTAACTCCCTTCGCAGGTGAGAGTGAAGTAGTCTTCATGGATGTGCTATGGATATCTTGGACTTCCACATCCTTCTTAGTCTTGTGCGGTCTTGGTGTATCCGGCATAGCTTCAGGGCTATCTACATCGGACATCTTTGCGGGGTTTGCTGCAACAAGGAGGTCTGCATACCATTCCTTGGTAATCTCCTCCAAGTCATCTTCTGTCAGCTTGTTATATGAATGGAGTTGTTGTTTGTGCTCATATGCATGCGCTGTGATGTAGGTGAAGTGATGATCTGCGCTGAATTTCATCAAAGGTATAAACCTATGAAGCGTGTTGGGTGTAATGCGTGGTGTAGACTGAATAAAATTCTTCAACTGAGTGTAGTAAGTGTGGAAGACAACATTGGAATGCCACTGTTTGTTCATGTCATTGGAGTACGACAACGTACAGAACTTCGTGGCCAATGGTTCAAAGGGTTCGATCTCCGGAAATGTGGCTCCCTCGGGAAGTTCCCATGCGATGAAAGCGATGAGTATGAGAAACCAGCTAAAGTGGAACTCATACCCTTGGTCCTGCACTTGTCTACAGTCAAGCTCTAGCTGATTTATAAGGTATTTTTCCCAGTTCATTTGTAGTTCCTCCGCACACTTCCATGTGAGGTCAACTACAAATTCGGTCACCCGTGTAGGTCTATTTTTTCGGACTAACTTTCCTGCGATAAGCTGGAAACAAAAGTGCACTGCTGCATTCTCAATGGAGGCTACCTTGTAACCTCGCGTGCCTTTCTCCAGATCACCATATGTGTCTTTTATTCATTGAGCGAGGGCATGATCTGCGATCTTTCCAGGGTAAAATTCCTACAGGTCAAGGCCCTGCATGCTTAGCCCAGTGATCCGATTGATCAGAATCGGATCCATAATGATACAGCGGTCCAACCATAGGTATCCTCCATGGTAGCAGGACAACAACAGTCTAACGCATTCATTGACTTCCTGATGCCTCCCAAAATGTGGAATCTTCATTATGTTGAGGAGGGTTGACTGCGCAAGGTTATGGGTCCATTGCTGTGGTACAATCTTGGGGTTTTTTCCTTTTGTAATAGTCAAATACTTGTGCGGGGCTAGCATACTGTAAACCTTGCAATCTCCAAGGTTAAAATCGCTAAATTTTAGCGCGGTGAGTTTCTCCTGGTCAGCATGAACTGTGCACACCCCTTTCGGGAGGTACGCCATGACTAGAACATAGTCGAAGTCTCTGGGTACAGTGTCTCGATTCACTGGTCTGCTTAGTGGTGGGATATATTTAGGCAATATGCTTGGGATCATCTTCACAGTGAAAAATTCATTTCTGAGCTTAGATCATCTTTCCGAAGGTGGTTAGGATGGTCCTGCTCGAGCAGTGGAGGGGGAAGATGGAAGTGCACCCGAGAACAATGCCTGTACACCTGTAGACATTCCGCATTCTGACATGACTCTCTCAGTCATTAAATCAATTAGAACTTCTTCAAAAATTTTCTCAGTAGCATTGAGCTCGTCCAACATACAAACTTGGGTCAGCTGGCTCGGGTGCAATAGGAATTCAGAGACTACAATGAATAGTAATAAAATGATCTCAGGGTAAGTAAAGGTTCAGGGTTTGCGCTCAGATTCTCAGTTAGCAAAAATTATTCTCGGTGCGTGGTGTGATGGGTTAAGTAGGCGATCTCAGCAACGGTCTGCTTGCAATGGACATGGGGCCTTCATTAACTTCGTTCTATCCATTCTGGTGCTATCCAATGGTCTAGTGGTAACCCATAACTACTTTTCGATCCGTTCAGAGTGACGGTCAAACAGGTATATCGGTTCCAACGACTATATTGCTTCGTCATGGTGAAGTACTCTATGTCGTTGCTCTGATATCTTGACGAAGCTCTAATTATACAATTCTTCTTGCTGCGAAGTGTTCTCTAGAACCCTTGTAACCTTACAGTATTAGCCCTTTTCTTTCTTAACTTTCTAGCCTTCTTCCTAGTGAGCTTCGTCTCAGTAATGCTTTTACCATTCTGATGTTTATCTTCTGTAGTCTTAGTTACTTCACCCTGTTGAAAGTCTTTCCTAGGGTTCCTTGATAATACTTGTTCTGTATCAAAAATAGGTAACTCGATATTTTGCAGATCCTCAAGTGTTCTCTTAGCTTCAACATCGGAGTTGCTAATATTGAATATCTGTGATGTTCTCTTCTATTCTTCAATCAAGTGCTCAATCCTTCTGGTCATAAAGTCTTTTAACTCTTGCTTCTTCTGTTCCAAAAAATTATCTTCTTCTTTTCATTTGGCTTGTTCTCTATCAATCCAAGGTTTCCCTATGAGCATGGTAAACAGGGCGCTGTCTTCAACAAATTTAATGATCTCAAAGTCTTCCTTTTTTAAAGTTCCATTGACAGTCATAGGTATCCGGGCGAGCCTTCCACATAGGTTTACTAGCTTTCCTCTGAAGAAACTTGTTCCTCCTAGGGAAGGGATCATGGCAAGCTTTCCTATAGCTTCCCAAGTTCTTTCTGGCATAATGTTCACTTGTGTTTCTTCATCAAGAGTACAGTCAATGTCAAAGTCCCCTATTCTTGCTTCGATTTGCTCATTTTCTTTGAAGATCTATGATAGCCTAACATGTCGGTGGTCATTCAAGGTATCTTTCATCTGTAGCAATATATTTTCTGATTCTTTCTAGGTTTATGCTATAATATTGGTCTCTTGATCTCCTTTAGGGTTTGCTTGCTCCATATTCAACTTCTCAAGCCTAGCAATCATTCTAGGGAAATCCAATACTTTATGGTCCATAGCCTTACAACAGAGGAAACTAGCTCTTCTCCCATGGCATTTCTTAGCAAGATGTCCCGGTCTTTTGCAACTATGACAGAGGGTTAATCCTCTTTTTCGTTTAGATGTTCCCCAACTCCTTTTATACTGCGCACCAGGATAATGGTGACTAGCCTGCAAAAAAATCTTTCTAGGATCCTGCATCCACTTGTTAGTCCAAACATTCTTTCAATGCATAGGTATAACATATCTATCACTATACTTATCAGATCTATTCATATCAAACTTTATTTTATCTATTAATGCCCTAGTTTTGAAGCTAGGACATAATCTATCAAACATACCTAAATCCATGCTTTAGAAACAAAAAATTCCACTTATCTTACTTCTACAGAGCACAAAGCTTCTAGATCTAAGACTTTTAACTATTCTTACCTTTATCAAAGCACAGAGCTTACATATCTTACCTTTTTCTTGCATATCTAACCTCTTTCTTCACAGATTTGACTTATTTTCTTCAGATCTGACCTCTTTTCTTTAGATCTAACCTCTCTTTCTTGGCACAAAGCTTCATAGGTCAAACAGAACATTGCACACTAGGGCAACAGATCTACGCACATAGATTATTTTTCACAAGGCTTCTTCTTCTTTAGTTCCCAACAATCACAGTTTCAGGTCCCGACAACATAACCATTTGTTGGCACAGGGGAAGACCCAGGGTTCAACGCTCAAGAGCGCACCAACAAAACCGTAACTACCAGCCCTTCCGGCAACACCTGCGAAGAATATGAAGTCTCACCCGAGGTAGAGGTAGGGGGTGGTTGCAGGACTCAGATGTCTGCAACCTTAGCTGGGACACAGATCTGTGATTATCTTGCTTACAACGCACTTAGCATTAGTTATTCCTTAACATACATTCATTAATACACTTCGCCATAAGCACAGAGCATCGCAGTGAATACTTATAATAAGGATGATTCAGTACTTAGCCACATAAATATAGGTTATATTCAATAGATCAAGCACTAAGCATCTTATATATCAGATCTAATGTTCATTCATATATCATTAGCACAGAGCATAACTAGATCTACTTAATCACATCAAGCACTTAGCCAAGAAAGAGATAAACACATTAGAGCGAAGCACAAATCACTATACACATAGTTACCGTGGTTCACCCCCACCCTGGGGCTACGTCCACAAAGTCTTCTTTATATTATCTTGGTCAAGCAGTTACAACACAGAGCTTCAATGACCCTTACTTCGCATAGGACAAAAGATCTGCGCAACTCGCTAGATCCTTCTTCCTTTCTCTTCAGCACAAGACTACACCAAACTGCACTTAGCTTTCCGATCTCATGCACAGAGCAGTCTAATATACATCCGATCACATAGATCCAGTTACTAACACTAAGCTTCCAGTTATACATCACATAGATGTACTACATTACTATTACTACTATCTTACTACTTCTCCCCTATTTACATTGCCTATTTATAGGTTACAAAATGGGCCTAAATGTGGGTAAACCCATGGGTCGACATCCCTTTCCCATTACATCAACCCAAAACCATAAAATGGACCCAAAAATAGGTCTTGCTTCCTTAATTTCCATTTCGCGTTTTGCTCCTTCCTTGACAAGCTGTTGCAGTTCCAAAAGTGGTCAATTATGACCAAGTATTCTTCAAAATTTTGTCAAGGGCCAACACTCCTCCTCTCGCTCTCTTCCTCAGAATAGATCTTCAATCATGCTCAAGAGATCCATACTAATAATATGCTCTCACAAGAAGCTCTCCATCAATACTCCAAAATATATTCACAAGAAGCTCTCCATTGATCCACAACAAGGATTCTCACCCAATGTACATTTTACAAGAGATCATAGCTTCTTATTTATACTTTCATCTTCTAGGTCACTTAACCCATTTTTAGGTTACTTAACCCATTTCTAGGTCACTTAACCTATTTTCCTTATTTTAGGGTTAACCACTTTCCATGAATAGAAAGTTCTCCAATACTTTATCATTTAAATATTCCTTCTTGATTTTGTCACTTCATTTTATCATTTAAATAATCTCTCTTGATTTTGTCACTTTACTTTATCATTTAAATAATGATTTCTTATTTTCAAGCACTTTGACTTCTTTGACCTTTTGGGGCTTCAAGCCATCATATGGGGGTCCTTCAACTTCGTAGAGACGCAACTCTCAAACCATGAGGAGTTATGTGACATTCAATATACCACTGGAAATGGCATGTCAAGCACTATCGATCTAAGATAGTTTCACCAATAGCTTCATTGATATTCATCTCATTAATCCACATGCAAGCATGGGTCCTCCAAACATTCTTCTAGGATAACTCAATCTGTAAAGTGTCTTCCCGTGAGGGTTTTCACCATAAGGGGACCACTTTGGAGTTC
Source organism: Picea mariana (assembly GCA_032191745.1). Taxonomy (NCBI): domain Eukaryota; kingdom Viridiplantae; phylum Streptophyta; class Pinopsida; order Pinales; family Pinaceae; genus Picea; species Picea mariana. The sequence continues at coordinate 96,312 of JASDQU010437133.1, read as the reverse complement.
ATCCATTTGTGCACCTTATCAACCATGATAAGACAATAATGATTCATCTTTGCATCAATTCACCACTGCATCATATATGTCAACTATGCATCATGTATCAATGACAACTCATTGATCCATATTCATCAATGCATCATATCAATGATCCATCTTTATCAATTGGTTTCCACTTTGACATCTATCATGCTCATCAAGGAAAATGCATATACATTGTTCATCAATCAATCAATCAATTACTCGAAAAGTTGTTCCATTGATTTGTTTTCTTCTTCCTTTGATTCTGGTCTGCCTGTTTCATCAATTGTTATGTTGATGCTTTCCACAACTTTGTTCAATATTAGATTGTAACACTTGTATGATTTCCTTGTACTTGAGTAAGCAACAAGTATTTCTTTGTCCACATGAGAGTCAAACTTTCCCATTCTGTTATCTTCTCTTTTGATGTAGCATTTTCTTCCAAAAACTCTGAAGTGCTTCACATTTGCTGGTTTTCCTTTCCATAGCTCGTACAAAGTTTTATCAGTGTTGTTTATGAGCATTAATCTGTTTTGAATGTGAACTTCTGTATGCACTTCCTGTGTCCAAAATATATCTATCAATTTGGAATCCATTAGCATTGTTCGAACCATTTCTTGTACTGTCCTGTTCTTTCTTTCAACAACTCCATTCTGTTAAGGTGTCCTAGCAACGAAGAATTGCCCTTTTATTCCATGACTGCTACAGTATTCCATAAATTCCTTTGAAGTGAACTCTCCTCCATTATCAGCTCTCAAACATTTGATTCTTAAATCCATCTCATTTTCAACCATTTCGTTTTAGATCTTGAAGTTTTCAAAATCTTCTGACTTGTTCTTGAGAAAACAAACTGCAATTATTCTTGTATAATCATCAACTAATAACATAAAGTATTTTTCACCTTTTAATCCCTTTGTTGTAGTTGGTCCAACTAGATCAGTGTGCACAATTTCCAGTGGTATTGTTGTTGAATATTCCTTTGATTTGAACCTGGTCTTTGTTTTCTTTCCTTGTTGACAATGATTTCATAAAGTGTTGGTTGGTTTCGTGATCTAGGGCATTTCTCGGACTGCTTCTCTTTTGCTGACTTTGACAAGGTTATCAAAATGCATGTGACCCATTGTTCTATGCCATAGCTAAATTTCATCTTCATTTCCTAGACAACACTTTTCATTTCCAATTTCACTTAACACATATATGTTGTTTGAATTTCTTGTAGTCGTACCGACCAATTTCCCTAAACCTTCTTTTCTTATCTCACTCTTTTTTGAATCAAAAGTAAGTTTATGACCTTAGTTACACATCTGACTCACACTTAGAAGATTATGTTTCATATATTCTACCAGTAGAACATTTTGTGCCTTTTCATTCTTGTTTCCAATTCAGACTGTGCCTTCTCCAATGATTTTGGATGAATTATCATTTCCGAAGGAGACTGATCCATTTTTTTCTTTTCGTAATGTAAGAAATTTGTCTTTATCACCTGTCATGTGTTTTGAACATCCACTGTCAACATACCAACCGTGTTTCTTCTGCTTATCTTGTAGAGTGACTGTGCATTCTTCATTGTTATACTGGTCTTGTTTTCTTATCCATGTCATTTTATGAGGTTCTTGTCTATGACTGTTGTTATTCTGTTGAGGTTCTTTAGGAGGGACTGTCATTCTGCAATCCTTGGCCATGTGTCCAATTTTTTTACATTTGTAACATTCCACTTTAGCGCTCAAAGATTGAACCCTGTTGTAACTTCTTCTTTGTATGTCACTAGGTCTCCTTGAATAATTCCTTTGTGTATAACTCTCAAAGTTGTTACTGTTCATGTTGTTAGCTCTACAATTTACAACTTTATGTCCAAAATTATTACATGCATAACATAAACCAAAAAATATAGTTTGATACCTAGGAGTTGAAGATCTTCTGAAAGGAGGTGCTCTTATGAATCCTTATTCTTCTTGAGGCCTATCTGTCTGTTGTTGATTCTGAAATTTGAATCTTCTTGGTGGAGGAGTGTCCCTATAATCTTCCTTGTATATCTTCCTATCCTCTTTGATTGTTTCTACATAGCTCTTTGTATTTGTTTCTTGCTTTGTTGTTTTGGAGCTTGATCCATTTTCTATCTGATATCCAAGTCCAGACTTGTCAATATGAGATTTTTGACTGTTGATAATGTCATCCATAACTTTTGAGCTATTCTGCATATTTTTCTTTTGAATATCCTTTCTTAGTGTGACAACCTCTGCTTCCAAGTTTCCAATGATCTTGTCCTTTTATTCTAGTTGTTCTTTGAGTGCTTCTTCAATTATTTTATCTTCTTCTATTTGAACCTTCAATTTTGTGATCATTTGTTCTAGTTCTCGAGTGTCATTTTTCTTGTCTAGTTCTGCTTGTAGTTTCTTGTTTTTCTTTTTTTCTCTTCTGATAACTTCTATGGAACACATTAATTCTTCTCGATAGTCAACTTCTGCCTCATAAATTTATTCTTCGACTTCTTCACATTCTTCTTCGGCTTATTCATATTCTTCTTTAGAGTCTTCTTTGTCAGAGTCTTTTACTGCCATGAATAGAACTCTTCCTGTCTCATTGTTACTGACTTCATCTTCATCTGATGATGAGATGTCTTCTTTGGTGTATAAGATTTTCTTGAAAACTTTCTTTGAAGTTCTTTTACCTTTATATGTGTGTTTTCCTTTTGAGTAACCTTCATCATTTCTCTTTTTCTTATGAGGACATTTGTTAGCAAAATGACCAATACCATCACAATTAAAACAAATTAAAGGGAGCTTACCTCTATACCTACCGTTGCTTCCCTTGTTTAGTCTTTTGACGAAGTTGGCCACTTCTTCATCATCTTCCGAGGCGTCACTGCTGCTGCTATATTCTTCTTGTTCCTTTTTCTTTTTCTTTGATCTTTTGGATGCCTTGAAGGCTTCTTCTTTTACATCTGGATTTTCCTGCTCAGTTCTCATTTCATATGTTGTGAAGATTCCATGCAGTTCATCCATGCTTATTGAGTTCATATCTGATCTTTCTTCTAGTGCTGATATCTTAGGGTTGAATCTCATAGGAAGAGATCTTAGTCTCTTTTGAATAATTACAAATTCTTCAATTTCTTCTCGCAATCCTATGATTGCATTCACTGTTTCATTGTCTCGTAAGAAGTAGGCTGCAATATCTTCATCTTCCTTCATTTTTAGTTGTTCGAAATGACCTCTGTAAGTTTGAATCTTTGCTTCTTTGACTTTTGTATCTCCTTCATAAATATTTTGAATCTTGTTGCAAATATATTTAGCGGATTTACAGTGTGCAACTTTGGTGAATACCATATCACTGAGACCATTCAAAAGTGCATTTGTGGCTTTGGAATTATTCTCACTGAGTTTTACTGCTTTGTCATTTGTTGGTGGAACTGCTGGTGTTGTGTATCCATCTACAATTGATTTCCAAACTTGAAATCCCTGTGCCTGTATATATGTCCTCATCCTTATGCTCGAAAAAACATACCACTATCCATGAAACTATGGTATTCCATTTTTATATGAGTTGGTACTCTCCATGATCTACCTTTCAGTGGTTAAACTGATTTCTGAAGGAACCTGCTCTGATACCAATTGTTGGATTACTGAGAGGGGGCGTGAATCAACAAAAGAGCAATCTAATACTTTTTAACCATATAATCCAAGTGTTATATTAATGAAGCATTATCATCCAATAACTGCAGAGGAAATAAGTAATGAACAAATGAACAAACACAGTACACCAGTGTTTTACGTGGAAACCCAAATCTAGAGAAAACCACATAATGCTTTTTCTTATATGTCTTGAAGAATCACATTCATTGTAAGAACCAACTTCCTTTGTTTTCCAGCTGCAACTGGAAGGAGGATCCAACCCCTTAGTTTCTCAGGCTACAACTTAAGGGAAGCTGCAACTCCCCAATTCTCTAGATACAACCAGAAGGAGGCTACAACCCTCTATGTTCTCCGGCTACAACCGAAAGGTGGGTACAACCACCTGTCCTTGCCCCATATTGCCACCCTGAAGTAGAAGTAAAATGATGGAACCAAATTCAACCTGTCACTATGAGATATACCACTGTAAACTTGTACCAATAAATCTGAACCATGCATCAACCTGTACCATAAACAAGTGCATCAACCATGCACCAACCTGTACCAAATAACCTGTAATCAACTTGTACCATAAAAAAGTGCATCCAACCATGAACCAAGTATGTACCAATCATGTGTCAACTACTCATAAACTATGACTCATCAATATGTACCAACATCATCAACTACTATAAACCTCATGTATGTGCCAACTCATCAACTACTTGTCTCAACCATGTACTCAACATGTACCTCAACCAAAATCCCTCATCAATTTTATCATCCAAATATGATTTGTAGCTCTGTAATAGACCTAGCGTATATGATCACATTCCTCCAAACCTTCCTTAACTTTAACAACAAGAGACTAGCATTTTCATCAAACTTTTCTTTAGTCTCACATGCCTAGTTTTGGATTAGTCAACAACCCTAACTTGAAGTAATCATAAATTTGTACCTGTAATGTATAAAGATTGAAAAATGATACACAATGTTCTTTAGTGTGTTTTATGCAATTCCTCTAGGTTTCACTACTTGGAACCTCTCAGAAAAGGAGTTATAGCAAAAATGACATACCTTTCTGAATTCTGGCGGATTCTAGAGACCGACCTTGTAGAGTGTGCCCCCAACGGAATATTTGTTGAATTGATATGAAACTGTTACAAAGAATACTAAAGATGTTACCCTAACCAACAAATTTGGTTTCACTGAATTTGGATCTGTTATGAAGAAGTTATGACGTTTTTACCCGAAACACCTGTTTTTGACTAGTTTTAGGATTAGCCACAAACCCTATTTTCCACAGAGTGTAACTCCAAAAATACAATGACCCACAAGATGAATTTGTTACCACAAATACTTGGATATGTTTTCTTTATGGAATAATAATTTCACAGTCTGAATCATTATAGAAATAAAGTTATAGCGAAAATGGTGAGATGACCTGTAAATAACATACCTTAGAAAACACCATCAAAAGAATTTATCATTCCTTGCATTTCGGCCTTCTTTTCTTCACCTTCCCTCAAAATTTCGGCTTAGATATCCTTGATTACCTCAAACACCTATATATATTCAATATGCTCAAGTGTGATTAAAATGAGAGAGCCTTGCCTCTCATTTATACTCTCCAAGTAGCTTCCTTAAAAACATCTTCTAGGTCACTTGGCCCCACTTTTCTTATTTTAGGGTTAACCCACTTCTAATTTCTCCATTAAATTTATTATTGAAATAATTTATTTTGTATTCAATTTGAATTACAATACACTCATTACTTCACTTTATTATTTCCCTTTTAAAATCTCTTAAACCACTTTGACTACTTTGACCTTTTGGGGCTTCTAGATGACATCTGAGGGTCCTCCAACTTCGTAAGGCCATAACTCTCAAACCATGAGGAGTTATGTGACGTTCCACATACCACCAGAAATGGAATGAAATTTACTATACATATAGAATAGTATTATCTGAAAATATATCATAACTCATACCGTTAGCCATCAAACAAACTTGGGTCCATTAGCCAAACCTGGGGTCTCCAAATTCTCATGGCCATAACTCTCTAACCGTGAGGAGTTATGTGATGTTACACATACCACTGGAAATGGAATGACAAGCACTATCCATCTAGGATAGTTTACCTGAAAAATTCATTATCCTTCATGTCATTATTCCACAATTAAGCATGGGTTCTCTTACTCCAAAAAGCATCTTCCCGTGAGAGATTTCAACATAAGGGGATCAATTTGGAGTTTATCCATATTTACTTCTTATCAGTCATGAAAAGACAATAATGAGTCATATTTACATCAAACAATCTTGGGTCCATTACCCAAACCTTTGTGCTGCGGGGCTTTCTTCAAGGGTTGACATCAATTACAACTAACATTAATCAACAGATAATGGTATGGGTTTTGATATATTTGCAAGTAATACAATTCTATATGGATAGTACATGTCATTCCATTTCTGGTGGTATGTAGAATGTCACATAACTCATCACGGTTTGAGAGTTATGGCCTTACGAAGTTGGAGGACCCTCATATGTCATCTAGAAGCCCCAAAAGGTCAAAGTAGTCAAAGTGGTTTAAGAGACTTTAGAAGGTAAATATTAAAGTGAAGTGATGAGTGTACTATAATTCAAAGTGAATAAAAAATAAATTATTTAAATAATAAATTTAATGGAGAAATTAGAAGTGGGTTAACCCTAAAATAAGGAAAGTGGGCAAAGTGATGTAGAAGAAGTTTTTAAGGAAGCTACTTGGAGAGTATAAATAAGAGGCAAGACTCTCTCATTTTTGAACACACTTGATCATATTAAATATCTATAGGTGTTTCAGGTAACCAAATGATATCTAAGCCTAATTTCAGAAGGAAGGTGAAGAAAAGAAGGCCGGAATTCAAGGGAGGATAAATTCTTTTGATGATTCTTTCTAAGGTATGTTATTTACAAGTCATCTCACCATTTTTGAAATAACATTTTTCATATAATTATTCAGACTGTGAAATTGCTATACCATTGAGGAAACATATCCAAGTATAAGTGGTAACAAATTCAGCTTGTGGGTCGTTGTATTTTTGGAGTTACACTCCGTGGAAAATAGGGTTTGTGGCTAGTCTAAAACAAGTGTTTCGGGAAAAAACGTCATAACTTCTTCATAATAAATCCAAATTTAGTAAGACCAAATATTTTGGTTAGAGTATAGTCTTTAGTATGATTTTTAACATTTTCATATTGATTCAACAATAATTCCATGCGGGGCACGCTCTACAAGGTTGATCTCTAGAATAAGCCAGAATTCAACAAGGTATGCCATTTTTTTCTATAACTCCTTTTCTAAAAGGTTTCAATTTGTGACACCTGGAGGAATTCCATAAAACACAAATGAATAAAATTTTGTATCAGATTCAGATCTTAATTCATTATAGGTACATAGTTATAATTATTTCAAGTTAAGGTTGTTGACTAATCCAAACCTAGTCATGTGAGACTAAAGAAAAGTTTGATGAAAATGTTAATCTCTTGTTGTTAAAGTTAAGGAAGGTTTGTAGTTATGTGATAATATAGACTAGGTCTATCACAGATTTACAAATCATATTTGGATGATGAAATTGATGATGAATTTTGGTTAGGTACATGGTTGAGACAAGTAGTTGATGAGTTGGCACATACATGAGGTGTATAGTTGATGATGTTGGTACATATTGATGAGTCATAGTTGATGAGTGGGTGACACATGATTGGTACATACTTGGTACATGGTTGGATGCACTTGTTTATGGTATAGGTTTTGGTACATGGTTGGATGCACTTGTTTATGGTATAGGTTGATGCATTGTTCATGTTTATTGGTACATGTTTACAACGGTATATCTCACAGTGTTAGCAACATTTCTTGTAAAAGGGGGAAAATGCAAGATACCAGATATATAAAATATGTAGAACATAAATAAAATGCTAGAAATGGAAGAATAACAGTAAAATATCTAGCATAATCTTCACAATACACAGAAATGATATACGAAATAGCAATAGAAAAAACACTTTGATTCAGTAAGCAATGTTCACAGGCCTCTTCAAGAGGGCAACCTCCAGTCGAGTAGCGCTCTGTTACAATAATCTCCAAGAAAGGGTTCACATACCCTCGCCCCTTATTTACACTAAATATGTCTATTAAGAGAAGCATCTAGAGGAAGATCCTTCTAGAAGCGGAAGCTTCTATTAGGTCTTCTTACATCCGCCTTATTCTATTTTATTGAAAGGACTTATTAATATTGACCTTTATTACATCCGAATACATTAATCTACCTATGTGCGGGTTAGGAACTTAACATGTCCGCCCCCTTAAAAACAACCTTGTCCTCAAGGCTTGAGATGTGGAAACTACTGCAGAATGGTAGCTGGTTCCCAAGTGGCATCTACTGGAGTCATATCTTTCCACTGTACCAGCACTTCCTTGATGGTTCTCTGACGCAGGCGATGCTCACGCTGGTCCAAAACTGCTTCTGGCTATAGCCAAATGGATCCTTCTTCAGCTAACTCTGGAGGGTTGGTTTGAATTTGGCACTTGGTTCCAATCACCTTCTTCAAGCATGAAACATGAAAAATAGGATGTAGCTTCGACTGACTGGGCAGAGCTAACTGATATGTGACTTGTCCCACACACTTGAGAACTATGTAAGGGCCATAGAATTTGGGTGCTAGCTTCTGACACTGCTCGACCTTGAGGGAAGTTTGCTTATATGGTTGCAGTCGCAGAAACACCTGATCCCCTTTTGCAAATTGATGTTCAGAGTGACCTTGATCTGCTTGCTGCTTCATTCTATTCTGTGCCATGACCAAGTTCTCTTTAAGGGTACGAAGGATATCCTCTTGGACTGTAAGTGTTTTGTCAACCGCCTGGACCTTCGAGGTACCTGGTAAGTATGAGAGAACTGAAGGTGGCTTCTGTCCATATACTGCTTCAAAAGGAGTCATGTGAGTGGCTGTATGGTATGTAGTGTTGTACCACCATTCGGCGAGGGGTAACCATTGAGCCCACTGGTGTTGTTTTTCAGAGGCAACGCACCTCAGATATGTTTCCAAACACTTGTTGACAACTTCCGTTTGACCATCCATTTGGGGATGATAAGCTGAGCTGAGATGAAATTGTGTGTCTTGTATCTTAAACAATTATTGCCAAAAATTTCTTGTGAAAGTTGGGTCTCGATCGGAAATGATAGAGTGCGGCATGCCATGCAGCTTGAAGAATTGGTCCATGAAAATTTGAGCCACCGTGGATGCATTAAATGGGTGGGGAAGAGCAAAAAAATGAGCATATTTGGAAAGGCGATCCACCACCACCATTATGACTGATTTATTCCCCAATTTGGGTAAGCCTGTGATAAAGTCTATAGAGATATCCTTCCAAATAACAGGGGGAATCGGAAGTGGTTGGAGGGTGCCTGGGGATTTGACTGTTTCTCCCTTGTTGCGTTGACACACCTCACATTCAACAACAAAATTACGTATGTCCTATTTCATACCATCCCAAAAAAAAGAACGTTTGACTCGGTCATATGTTTTGGTGAACCCTGAGTGCCCTGTTGTGGGTGTAGCATGAATCTCAGAAAGCACCATGGATTTGAGCTTGTATTGTTTACTTAAATACAAGCGACCTTTGTATCGAAGCTCATCCTGGAGCCAGGAGTACCTTAGGGGAGCCGGAGCCTTGTTCTGCAGTTGCTGGATCAGATGTGAACTTTTTCTTGAAGCCATTCCTGGCGCACAGCTTGGAGCCAATCGGGTACAATGAAGGAAAGAGAAAAAAGGGATCCTTTGTCTTCATATTTCCGGGACAGTGCATCCACCACGACATTGTCTTTTCCCTTCTTGTAAATGATCTCATAATCATATCCAAAGAGCTTAGTCACCCATTTTTGTTGTTCCTGGGAAGAAATGTGTTGTTCCAGAAAGTACTTGAGGCTTTGATGGTCTGTCTTAATTTGGAAGCGTTGCCCCAAGAGATAC
>JASDQU010437133.1:56794-78425 GCA_032191745.1 Picea mariana | reverse complement strand
TTATTTTTTTTGGGCAGTTTTTGCTAATTTTAGCGGTTTTGTAAATTAATCTTGAATTAAGGGATTAGGGTTTTGGTATCTACGAAATACCTAAAAACCTTGTATATATATTGTATAGTGAATGGTGAAATTCGATATAATGAATATAAGAAAATTTTTCCCGATTGAGGGTTTCCAGTATAAATCTCTGTGTACTATGTGAATGAGCCATTGATTAATTTCTGTTTTTCTTAAGAATATATATGCATTGCTTTACTTCACAGGTTTAAAACTTACACAAACTTTGTCTGGAGAGATACCTTCTCCTACTCTGCAACTTGACGTTGTTCTAAGACTACTTCTTGCACTTGCTTCAAGGCGTGTGTGTCTTGTGCTGTTTCTTCCTGAGTGCGACGAAGGTGAGCTTCAGTCACATCAGCTAGTCTACGGAGTTGGGTTGGCTCATCTCCCAACTCTGGTTCTTCCGATGGCAGGGGTGCAGTGGATACTGCACAACTAGACGAAGGGCATGTTGTACCCCTCAGAGTTCAACCTCGATTATGTAGTAAATCTCCTCCTGCTTGGCTGATTGTTTCTACAAGATTTCTAGCGAGGCATCCTTTACAGCTGCGATGATGAAGTCAAAGTCATCTACAGTGAGAATAGTCTACATCTTAGTCAAGGTGGCTCTGGATTTCTTTCGAGAAGAGGGTTTCGGGGGAGAAACCTTCCTCTTCTCTAAGGGATCAGCCTCATCTCTAGGCAGTGTTACTTCACCTTGCTTCTGCTCATATTCTTTTCCATTTATCTCTTATACTTTGTCATCGCCCCCTTGGCCAGGTGATACTGAAGCAGTCTCTTCTGATGCATTGCTTAAATCATGGACTTCTTTGGTCTTCTTCCTTATGCTAGTTTCGGGTGTGTCATGTTCTTTGTGGGCAACCTCCGATCTTTCAAGTTCGGGGTTAGAAATATCTCCAGGGTCAACGGGGATAAGGAGGTATGTTGACCAATCCTTAGTTATCTCCTCGAGGTCTTATTATGTGAGTTTGTAGTACAATTGAAGCTCCTCTTTATTCTCATCTTCCCACCCAGTGATATAGATGAAGTGTGGATCTACACGAAACTTCATGAGGGGTCAGAACCGATGTACAGTGTTTGGCATCATGCGAGGTTCAGCTTCAATAGCCCTCTTCAGTTGGATATAATACATATGAAATACCATGTTTGACTGCCACTATTTTCCCATGTGGCTCGAGTATGAGAGTGTGGTGAACTTTGGAGCAAGTGGCTTGAACGGTTCAATGTCCGAGAAGGTCACACCTTCCGGCATCTCCTAAGTGGTAAATGCGATGAGGATCAGGAGCCAGCTAAAGTGGAACTCATATCCCTGATCCTGAGCTTCGCGATAGTCTAATTCCAATCGGTTGACCAAGTACTTCACCCAGTTCATTTGTAGGCCTTCCACGCATTTTTCGGAGAGGTCAATAACAAATCTTGTGACTTGTGTAGGTCAGTTCTTTATCATGATCTTTCCTGCGATCAGCTGGCAGGCTAAGCACATTGTGCCATTCTGTATGGAAGCAACCTTGTAGCCTCACGTTCCCTTTTCTACATCGTCGTAAGTGTCTTTGATTCTCTGTGCCAGGGCACACTCTGAAGCCTTCCCTAGATAGAAGTCCTACGGGTCGGGTCTCTGCATGCTCAATCTGGTGATCCTATGGATCAGCGTCGGATCGACTGTGATACGTTGGTTTAGCCATAGGTAGCTTCCATGGTAACATGAGATCATGATATTAACATAGGTGTTAACCTCGTGGTGCCTTCCGAAATGTGGGATCTTCATTACATTCAAGAGGGTGGACTGCACGAGGTTCATCGTCCACGGCTGGGGGATTATTTTCGAGTTCTTCCCCTTTGTCTTGGTCAAGTATTGGTACGGGGTGAGCATACTATGATTCTTGTTGTCTCCTATGTTGAAGTTGTTGAACTTCAATGTTGAGATCTTATCCTATTGCGTTCTAACTGCACATATCCCCTTCGGGAGGTACGCAGTAACCAAGGTGTAATCAAAATCTCTTGGCACACTATCACGACTCACCGTGTTGGCCAGAGGCGGGATGTATTCAGGTAATATGGTTGGGATTAGCTTCGCATTTGCTAGGTCATCTCTGTTTTTGGTTCTCTTTTCTGCTACGCCTCAGGATGGTTTGGGTCCGCTAGCGGTCAATGGAGAGGCTTGCACTCCTCTCGTGGATAAATATTGTACACCCACAGACATTACTCTTTCATTCATGAGATCGATGAGTACCTCCTTCATAGACTCTTCGACTATGCTAAGTTCTTCGAACATACACGCTCATGGTTGAATGTCTTGGGTTTGAAGAGTAACTACTCAATGCGATGAGATGGATGGTGATAGCTTGATGATCACTGCGTAAAATCAACTAATCTGCAAGCTCAGATAATCATGGTTGGTGTTAACGCTCTGTAATTTTCCCAAGGCTGCGGAGGCAGTCATAGAGGTAACCTCGAACCACTTGGAGTCTTGGATCTATCCCTCCAAGACTTAAAGAGGGATCTCTCTTTTCGATTTAACTTGGTTTGTATGGGATGGATGTTAGGCTAGCTATGAAAGTATGGGTTTTTTCTATTTTTAAATGGTTAGTTTGGGACAGCAAGGAGGGCCATTGGGCAAATGGGGTCTGCACTTAAATATGTGATTCACTCTCAGCTTTGGACAAAGTTCCTACACAGGGAAAGGTAGCAGAAATGTTGGATCGAGTTAAGTTTTTGATGGTGTCGTTTTGAGGAAGAACTAGGGGAGTAAAAAGCCAAGAAAAGGAGCAGCTAAGAATTCCTTAACTGAGCTTTTTAGAAGAGAAACATAAAGATTATCCAAAGATCAGATGCAGAGTATTTTTCCAACAAATTCTGCTCTATTACTATCTTCTGACAATAAGAATTGAAAACAAGTGAAAAGGTAACAGGAAAATACTTAGCAGAGAAAAGAAACACCACCAACACCTCCACACAAGAATTTTGTAAACAACATGTCCATTACTGATCAATCATTTAATGATTACAGAAAAAAGTTCTCTGGCCAAACACAGCCCACGGTCCAGCAAAATAAAAAACACCCCTCACAGGTCCAGCCAAAAAGAAAAACACTTCACTGCTCAAACCAAAACCCCACACAGGTCCAACCCTCCTGTCCTCTTTTACATGTGCATAAATAAGAAAAATATCTTAGTCCTCCCCCTACTCGCACTCTACCTCTTATTTCTCAAAATAGAAAAGCAGTTACAATCCTCTATGACACCTGTAGGTTGTCTCTAAAACAAACCAAATAGTAAATTAAAGGAAAGTTCAATTCGGTAACTGCTGCTTGACATCTGGAACACTGGAGGTTTATTCAGTTTTGCTGGTGAATCCACTCTAACAACATCAAAAAGATAAATGTAGAGTCGTTGAATGCTTGAGGTTGTTGGAGATTTGCTGCCAGTTGGAGGATCGGTGCTCTAACCACTGCCATGTGTTCCCTATAAATGAATTCGTTGTCTGCCATATGGTTCAATCAATGCCTAAACGCTGGGATATTTTTCCATTTGTCATGCATGAAATTAAACTGCCACTGGTCGAGCTGCCATCTGCTCCATGATCTTCCTCAAACTGCTGCCTCGAATCCTAGAAGATTGATTATTTGCTTGCTGGCTTGTTTCTGTAAACGCTCAACTGTAATTCGAATGCCATGATGGAAAGTGCCACTTGTGCTCTAATGTTGTTCCAAAATATTGAACAGATTCGCCACCTATTCCTTTTGCTGGCCTCGGATTCTGGATCTGCCTCATTCTGGATCAAGTGTCATGTAAGAAAAAACTGAAGTTGGAGTTGAATCAAATATTGCACGCTTCCCTCGTCTTTGTTTCGCCCCTGGTGATGGCTTTTGAGTGATGACTCATTGTGTATCCAACTTTCAGTAAATCATTCCTTTTGCTTGTAATTAGCTTCAAAGTCTTGTGAGATATTTTCATCCACTAAACGTAAAGAATCACATGTTACATATGTTGAGTCTAGGTCCTTCCAACTGAAAGAAGAATTCCAAGGAAAAAGAGGGTGCTTTGGGTATCAATTCGAGAGAGAGCTTGTGGTACTTTTAACTTCCGACTCTCAGAGTCACTGTTGTGAATTACATCTATCAAGACCCAGAGAACTCCAAGGCCTAAAAGCATACCCAAATATGGAGGCAATCCAGTTACTGCCTTAAAGACAAGAACAAATAGTAGGGTCCCAATACCAATTGTAAAAACACGTTGTCCTGTTGGTACCATCTGCTCCGATGGCATTGCATCTTTTTAAAAATTCTTCTTTAAGATTGAAAACTTTCTTTACTATCGCAGGCACAGATGAATGTTCAAAGTGTGAATGTGGAGTAGGCCCATTTGTTTCATGGATGACTATTCCTTTATCAATCCGGGGAGATATCAAAATGGTTGGTACACGAACTCCAAGCCGATCGAAGGTAAAGTAGTAAGGCTTGGGCCCAATTATACCATCCCGATTGGGCACATGAGAAACTGGAGTTGGGACATGATCAAATAATCCTCCATGCTCATCATAAGTGATGAGAAACATCATTTCATTCCACTGAGGACTGGCTCTGAGCGTTTCATACACTTCCTTGACAAACTTCTGTCCCTCAGCCACATCATGAAAAGGGTGATCATCATTGGCAGGGAGAAGTTCGACATCAAATTATCTCTGCTCAATCACAACATAGTTGGGCAGAGTACTCAGCTTCACATGCAATTTGAATGAGGCTGCATAATCATGAAACTTGAACACACACTTGAGCCTTCTAAGGGACTTGAAAAACAGAGTTGCAGGGATGTTTTGATAATAAATACCAAACGACAGTCCTGATTCCTCGAGGGAATCAAAAAATGGTATTCTGTGGGAATCCTTTCATCAAATCTCTCCTGACATTGCTGCAGGAACCATGAGAAGTTGCAGAATGAACATAAAACCTATTGGGCTGGGTTGAAGTGGGCATAGAAGCAAACCACTTATCAAATATTGCAAATTCTGTGGCAAGGGTAGCATAAACAGGAAAAGCCTCAGGCCTAAACCCCCTCATCACATGCGTGGAGATGCCCTCACTCATGTTTTTTGCCTGCTGGGCAAATCCATTCATGGGGGCTGGCCTTGCTGAGGTATCCTTTGACCCAAAAATCTGCTCCTTTATGGCCTGATAGTTGAGTTTCCCATATGCGCACTCTTTGAATGATTTTTGATGATTTCAGAGCATGCTCACATATATTCCTTCATTACGATGGCATCTTGCCAGATCGAGCAGATAATCAAAGATGGTGAAACAGCACCTTCTATTAACGACAACGATCTTCTTGGTGGACATACATTTGGACAAATGGAATTTTAGGGCCATATTCTTTTTTGATTTCCTATCATGGTTGTATGCAGCCTGAGTTTCAGAACTAACAACATCGAGATCACATCTTTGGACACATGTACATTCGCCTTGGCACCTAATTACCCTTTACGCATGCGTGCTTCCCTACATTTGACACCTTGAATCTGGTTCAAACACGTGGCATAGGGTTTAGAAGCTGCGTTTTATATATTTTTTACTTCTTGGAGATTAGTCCCACATCAGCGAAGGAAGAGGATCTTTCAGAGTTTAAATATTTGCACGATTACAATATACAATCGATAATGTGAGCCCAAGGCTATGCTTTGAAGTTTGGCGCTGGCGCTGGCTTGTGTGTTTGTTATTGGTTTGTGAAATGGTGCTAACTCTCGGTGTTGACTGCTTGGAGATTGGCCCTCAGCCAATATACCTTTTGGAAAATAATTTTTCAAACAATTTATATTTTGAAAAACAAAACAGAACACTCTGCATAAAGGCTGAGGGGCCAATTTTGGCTCAAAAGACCAAAAATCGATTATAAAAACCAAATTTGGCTAATAAAACACAAGAATAATTTTTTTCCATTCAAACCAATTCATAATTTTTTGCTCAAATGCACCGGAATTTTGACATGCTTCGAAGTTCGCGTGTTGTTTCTTGGCTTATGCTTGGTCAGAATCGAGCGCTTTCTACTGCCTTCACTATGCGTCATGAGCAAAAGCATAATGCCTGAAATTGATAGATATTATTAAGAATACCGATTCCCTATTATATAGGGTTCTAACAGTTGGAAAAAGTGTTCTAGGTGCAAGGCTCGACAGAATAAGTAGATAACTATGTAACATATCTCCAACAGGCGATAAGCCTTCATTAATTCAGTTCTGTCTGTTACGGTGCGATCCCAACGGTCTGATGGCGAGATTTTTGACCATAAATGTCATTCTAACCATTCGGGGTGTCAGTCTAATAGTTACGTTGTTTCTAATGGCTGTATTGCTTCGCCATGGCGAAGTTGCATGCAACGTTGTTCTGTTATCCTGGAAAAGTTCCAATTTTGCAACTTTTCCTTCTGCAAAGTTCCGTTTGGAACCTTCTATAACTTTTCAATCTTTTCTCTCTTCCTACTTAGTTTTCGAGCCTTCTTTCCAGTGATCTTCATCTCAGTATTCCTCTTTCAATTCTGATTCTTGTCTTCTTTTGGCATAACAACTTCGCGTTGTTGAGAGATTCTTTCATAGGATTCAAGGGCAATCCTTCTTCTCTATCTGGGGTAGGTGCTTCAGTCTCTTGTGATTCCTCTTGTGTTCTTCCAACTTCGACATCCTCAATTCTAAATATCTTCAATCTGGTCTCTTGTTCTTCAATCAAGTGTGTGATCCTCCTAGTCATGAAATCTTTCAACTCTTGCTTCTTCTGCTCTAAGACTTCTTCTTCTTTCCTTCCGGCCTGATCCCTTTCAATCCAATGTTTTCCTAGTAATATAGCAAATGGGGCATTGTCCTCAATAAATTTAACAACATCAAATTCTTCCTTTGTCGAAGTTCCATGAGCACTCATAGATATCTGGGTGAGTCTTCCACATAGGGTTATCATCTTTTCTCTAAACAATCCTATTCCTCCCAATGAAGGAATCATAGCAGGCTTTCCTAAAGTTTCCCAAGTTCTTTCTGTCATAATATTCACCTGTGTTTCTTCATCCAGAACACAGTCAATGTTGAAGTCTCCTATTCTTGCTTCTATGTACTCTTTTTCTTTGAAGATCTCTGATAGGATGATATTTTGGTGATCATTTAGGGTTTCTTTCATTTGTAGCAATACATCCTCTGATTCTTTTTGGGGCTCTACCATGGTCTCAGTGTCTTGATCTTTCTTAGGGTCTTCTTGTCTCATATTCATTCTTTCAATCTTAGCAATCATTCTAGGGAAATCTAAAACTTCATGATCCATAGCTTTGCAACAAAGACAACTAGGTATTCTACCAGGGCATTCCTTAACCGGATGTCCCAGTCTTCTGCAACTGTAAAAAAGGGTTAATCCTCATTTTCTTTTAAATGATCCCTAACCTTTCCTGTATTGTGCACTAGGATCATGGTAGTTGACCTGCAAAAAATTATTTCTAGGATCCTGCATCCATTTGTTAGTCCAAACATTCTTTCTATGCATAGGAATAACATATTTGTCACTATTTTTATCATATCTACTCATATCGAACCTTCTTTCATCTATCTAAGCCCTACTTTTCAAGCTAGGAGAAAATTTATCAAACATACGTAGATCCATACTTTTGAAACAAAAATTTCTACTTATCTTACCTTTGACAAAGCACAAAGGTTTCAGATCTTACCTCTTCTCTTCATATTAGACTTCTTTTTTTAGCACAGAGATTCATAAGTTAAGTAGGATGTTTCTCACTAGGGCAACAAATCTACGCATAGAGATTTCATAATTTCAGGTCAGATCTTCGCACAAAGCTCATTTTTCTTCAATTCCTAGCAATCATAGTTTCGGGTCCCGACAACGGAACCATTTGTTGGAACAGGGGTAGACCTAGGGTTCAACGCTAAAACAACGCACCAACAAAACCCTAACTACCGACCCTTTCATAAACACCTACGAAGTAGATGAAGTCTCACTTGAGGTAGAGGCAGGGGTGGTTGTGTTAGCGACATTTCTTGTCCTAGGCATAGGAGTATTTCAGGGCTGCCAAATTGCCCAGGATTTAGCACGAAGGATAGCGCCAATAGTTCAAGGCAAGTCTGGGTCGTCTGCTCCAATTGGGACAGGTGGTGGCCAGTCGACGTATCGGGGATCGATGTTTTGGGAGACAAGGATCCTCCCATTCTTTACAGCTGAAATTGTCGAGCGGTGAAACGCCGAAAACACCTTTGGAGCTGAGCCCATGGTCCCAGTGCTAGGTCACGTCAAGCGAGCCTGTGGATGAAGTGGGCCCCCTTTTAAATAGCGGATGCTATCTCAGCCATTTATCTTAAGGACACACGGTGCACATCCGTGCCATGTCGACACTTGGGAATTTGAGGAGTAAGCGCTCCTCATCATTTCACCTCTTGAAACCTCGAATCCCAAAGTGCCGAAAGTGCCCAGAATCGGTCCCTTGGTTTGGGCGCCTGGTCACAAGGAATAGGCCTAGAGGATGGGCGCTAGCATTTATCATTCTGTACAAAAGGGAGGCCAAAAGAACCGAATTGAGTTTTAGAGGGGGAGCACTGTGTTCTCCAGATGCCGATTCGACGTGATCTAAATCTCAGTACCTACTGGGTATGAATGAAGAAGAGAGAGGGTGGTTGAAACCTCGCCTCACTCATTAATTGCAAAGTATGGATGTTCCGGCTGAAAGTCTACCCGAGAAGGTCCTCTGTACTGGTTCTTTTCATGGAATCCATGCCGAGTCCTCGACTCGCCAAGGAGGTTTGCACACGCTAGCTCGGCTCTTAATGGCTCAGCTACTTCCCTTGCAGGAGCCATGCACAATTAAGGTGGCGTCTGACAAAGAATAGCCGTTCTAATTTGGCCGAGGGGACACCAAGTCTTGGGTGCACGATCGGCCAGAGTCTACATGCGCAGACTATTAGAAGACATGCAGACACAATGTTTTTAATGCAGCGTCTTGTTTTTGCTACTGTGGTTGTTTTTGAGTATATGAAGGCGTTTTCGCCATTTTTGTAAGGATCGAGGGTTGAGCGAGGCTCCTGGTTGTAAAGCTTTAATGAAGAACTGTTATTCTGGTTATGCATGGACTCTTGAGATTTCTTGCCTTATGAATGTCAGTTTCTCTCACGTCTTTGTTTACACTGTGTTAGAGCAGCTTGGAATTGGAGAATCCAGTCAAGTTGTAGCTGTTATAGGATGATGTAGAATTGGATCACTGTAACAGTCGCATTGTCTCTAATCGGTCCTTGTGATTTTCCTAATGCTGAATGACTTGGAATTGGAGAGTCCAGTCAAGTGCCCCTTTCAGTTTCTTAAGACCTTGAACCAAGAGGATCTTGCATTCAGAGTCTTTCTTCCACAAACTACTAAAAGCCTGTTGACCAAAGTAGTTTGTTCACTCTTCTTATCAAGTCTTCCAACTGTTCATCTTTCAATCAACCCACTAACTGAAGTTAGATCAAGACCTCCTTTGTTAGTTACATACCAGACACAGTCCATGAGTTAGAGTGATATCTCCCCAAGTCTCTACCCATTTGATCACCCATTAAAAACTATCGTGACATAAAACTGATGGGCGTCGGGCTCTGCTCCTGCTGCAATCAAGGAATGACTTCCGTCGCCAACATTTTTGGTGCCGTTGCTGGGGACGAAGTTGAAGATTTTCCATGGGAAAAATGACATTGAGCCTCTAATTATGAAGGTGCATCAGACATCAGAGCCCTTCAAGATTGCTACTGCGCACCTGGTGACTCCACTGTGGTGACTCCAAGGTTTCCACATCATTGTTTCAGCTGTGGTTACTGTTAGCAGATTTGAAAGCTGACCCTAAGGAGCTTTCTCAAGAAGGCTTCAGCAGCTGCTTTCTCAGCTTGAGAAGCTTCCTGGGGTAACAACAATGTTAGGATCTGGCCTTTGATGGTGAACATGGACCAGACACATTCGAAGCTGCACATCTTTCACCTGGCGACTCCATGATTCAAAGATCAATTGGCGACTCCACTGGTTCGATATGGAGAAAATCCTTGCTCCCAGGTTTGATCCTTTTAATTTTTTTGCTATTCCTGGTTTTCCTAATGTTTTCCCCTCTCCGAATGAATGGGGCGATTATTTTCCCATATTTGGAAAACATGAAGAGGACAACCCTGCTCAGCACCTCAGTGAGTTTCATGAACTCATGCATCAGTGGGAGATACATCATGAGGATGTATTACTGAAAATGTTCATGTTCTCGTTAGCAGGGGATGCTCATAAATGGTATCATTCTTTACCCCCTGCTAGCATTTCTTCGCTCAGTGAATTCCATGCAGCCTTCACTGCCTATTGTCAGGAGCTTTATCCCTCTGAGTTGATTTTTCATAGCTGTTGTGAGGGATACTACAACAAATGTATACAAGATAGAGTTGTTTCTTATGTAGGCTATGAGGATGATCCTGATGACCTAGATCAGGAATCAGTCCTTTCTCCTCCCCATTCATCTGCTTTGGGTGGAGTTACAGAACTGATAAAATCTATCACTGCCAGACTTGACAGGTGGGAAGATGAGCGATGTGTAGAGGATTTTCCACCCTTTGAAGAAGATGATTTTGGTATCTCTACAATGGATGATTATGAAGATCCCAGGGAGGAAGAAGATACTTCGGGCGGAGTTATGGAACTGATAAAATCTATCACTGCCAGACTTGACAGGTGGGAAGTTGAACAATGTGCTAAGGATTTCCCATCCTTTGAAGCAGATGCCCTTAGCAGCTCTACTGAGGGCAATTATGAATTTTTTTTTCCCACGGGTCCGGTTTATGGTCATTATGAATCTGACCCATGGGAGAGCCAAGAAGAAGAAATCCTCCCAGATATGACTATGCCAGATAGGGGCTGTAAGGATAGAAGACTGGGGGAAGAAGATGCGCTGAGTGAATTGATAGAGCAGGCGAAATATCTCACTGCCCAACATGCAAGGTCACAATCTGAAGGCAATGGAGAGGGTTTTCCAGTCCTTGAGGCACATGTTCTTAGAAGTTCTTTTGAGGAGGTTATTGAAGATTTCATAGTTGCGTTAGTTTCTGCCCCCGATGATCTTGCTGTCTCGGATCAAAACGATGAAGAGGTGGTTGTGGAGGAGGATTGTTCTCTTTTCCTTCACGATATCTCCCATGATGTGTTTACATTTGGGGTCGAAACAGAGGAGCGGAGGATAGTTCCACTTCTGCAAGTTGGAAAAGCTCTGTTTCCCCCTGACTTTGATGATTATTTGGAAGAGGAGCAGTGGGACCCCACATCACCTTTTGCTGATCAGAGTAGCCATACCACTTATGACAGTTACGAATCAGAGTCTGAGCTCGATATGTTGGATTTCTAGGAGCAGGTTGCAGAACCTTGTCCTCTGCTCACTAAGGAAGATTATCACGGGGAAATCAACCATCTCAGTCTTTCAGGAGATGCTGAGCAGTACGAAGAAGAGCAGAATTTACTCGGGGGGGATGTTTATGATGAATATGAATCTGAGCCGGGGGAGAGCCAACCAGAAGAGGAGAAAGAACCAGAAGAGCAGAATATTTCCTATCCAGAGCCAGTCAACGAGCAGCCACCGCCTGAGAGTAGTGAGCCTACGTCATTTGTCCACCAACCTGTACTTATCAGAGATATTCGGCCGCATGTGAACAAATGTGTAGCAGAAGAGGTTGTTTGTTGCCAATTTCCTGGAATTGGTCACTCATTCAATGACCCTGTCAGTGACTACATGGAGTGGCATTTCACTTATGCTTTGGAGCCACCATATCCCATCTCAACTTCAGCGTGTAAGGGGAAGTTGAAGAGTGTAATCGTTCTGCTATCTCAGTTACATCAACTATTTGTGATCACTGACAGAAGGAAAGAGCTTCCCTTCAGGAAGTTACTTGATTGGCTATGGTGGAAGTCTGCTTTCACCTAGCCCCATGTAAAATGTTTTATTAGTTTAGGATTGTATATAAATAAGCTCCTTTGAGCATGTATCTTTATTTTGTTGCTTTTATTTTTCAGCCTGTATTTTCAGCAGCGGGATGTTTTGAGCCTGACTCCATAGCCCAACAGCAAGGCACTGAAGTTGCGAAATGAGTTCTTAGAGCATCACAGGGACGACTCTATCCCCCATGGAGCCTAATGTTAGTGACATTTTTTGTCCTAGGCACAAGAGTATTTCGGGGCTGCCAAGTTGCCCGGGATTTAGCACGAAGGATAGCGCCAATAGTTCAAGGCAAGTCTGGGTCGTCCGATCCAATTGGGACAGGTGGTGGCCAGTCGGCGTATCGGGGATTGGTGTTTCGGGAGACAAGGAGCCTCCCATTCTTTACAGCTGAAATCGCTGATCGGCGAAACGTCGAAAGCACCTTTGGAGTCGAGCCCACGGTCCCAGCGCCAGGTCACGTCAAGCGAGCCTGTGGATGAAGTGGGCCCCATTTTAAATAGCGGATGCTACCTTAGTCGTTTATCTTAAGGACACGTGGTGCACATCCGTTCCATATCGACATTCGGGAATTTGAGGAGTAAGCGCTCCTCGTCATTTCACCTCTCGAAACCTTGAATCGCGAAGTGCCGAAAGTGCCCAGAATCAGGCCCTTGGTTTGGGCACCTGGTCACAAGGAGTAGGCCTAGAGGATGGGCACTAGCATTTATCATTCTGCACAAAAGGGAGGCCAAAAGCACCGAATTGAGTTTCAGAGGGGGGGCACTGTGTTCTCCAGACGTCGATTCGACATGATCTAAATCCCGGTACCTGCTGGGTATGAATGAAGAAGAGAGAGGGTGGTTGAAACCTCACCTCACTCATTAATTGAAAAGTATGGATGTTCCGGCTGAAAGTCTACCCGAGAAGGTCCTCTGTACTGGTTCTTTTCATGGAAGCCACGTTGAGTCCTCGACTCGCCAAGGAGGTCTGCACACGCTAGCTCGGCTCTTAATGGCTCAGCTACTTCCCTTGCAGGAACCATGCGCAGTTAAGGTGGCGTCTGACAAAGAATAGCCGTCCGAATTTGGCCGAGGAGACACCAAGTCTTGGGTGCATGATCGGCCAGAGTCTGCATGCACAGACTGTCAGAAGACATGCAGATGCAATGTTTTTAATGCAGTGTCTTGTTTTTGCTGCTGTGGTTGTTTTTGAGTATATGAAGGCGTTTTCGCCATTTTTATAAGGATCGAGGGTTGAGTGAGGCTCCCAGTTGTAAAGCTTTAATGAAGCACTGTTATTCTGGTTATGCATGGACTCTTGAGATTTCTTGCCTTATGAATGTCAGTTTCTCTCACATCTTTGTTTTCACTGTGTTAGAGCAGCTTGGAATTGGAGAATCCAGTCGAGTTGTAGCTGTTATAGGATGATGTAGAATTAGATCATTATAACAGTCGCATTGTCTCTAATCGGTCCTTCTGATTTTCCTAACGCTGAATGACTTGGAATTGGAGAGTCCAGTCAAGTCCCCCTTTCAGTTTCTTAAGACCTTGAACCAAGAGGATCTTGCATTCAGAGTATTTCTTCCACAAACCACTGAAAGCCTGTTGACCAAAGTAGTTTGTTCACTCTTCTTATCAAGTCTTCCAACTGTTCATCTTTCAATCAACCCACTAATTGAAGTTAGATCAAGACCTCCTTTGTCACTTACATACTAGACCCAGTCCATGAGTTAGAGTGATATCTCCCCAAGTCTCTACCCATTTGTTTACCCATTAAAAACTATCGTGACATAAAACTGATGGGCATCGGGCTCTACTCCTACTACAATCCAGGAGTGACTTCCATCGCCAATAGGTTGTAGGACTCCTGTGTCTACAACCTTAGCTGGGACACAGATCTATGATTGTAACACTTTAACATAGCACTTAGCAATTTTTGGCACAGGGGCAGACCCAGGGTTCAATGCTATAACAACGCACCAACAAAACCCTAACTACCAGCCCTTTTGGCAACACCTGCGAAGTAGATGAAGTCTCACTCGAGCTAGAGGCAGGGGTGGTTGTAGGAATCAGGTGTCTACAACCTTATCTGGGACACAAATATATGATTATAACACTTAATAGAGCAATTAGCACCGTTAGTTCATCATTATTTACCTAATATCTACTTTGCAGATAAAACAGAGCACCACAACATTCACCCTGATCTAATGTATTTAAGAACTTAGCATACATAAATGTATTAGATCTAGCATATTCAAGTGCTAAGCACATTCACCTATATCAGATCTAACATCTAGATTCATCATAAGCACAAAGCATAAACATATCTATCTATCTATCTCTATCAAGCACAGAGAAAATAACACATAAATGCATCAGAACATCACACAGGGCAGAATAACACAGTATTTACGTGGTTCACCCCCACCCTAGGGCTACATCCACCAAATATTCTTCTTTATTAGCTTCAATCAGTCATCTACATGCACAGAGCCATTAAACCCTTACTCTGCATAGGACAGGATATCTGCGCAACTCGCTAGATCCTCCTTCCTTGCGTTACAACACAAATCCCTTCACAGCCTCTTACAATGACTTGCACTTAGCTCTGCAAGTCTCATATAGTATGCACGAAGCCTTACAATTCTTGATCACATAGATCCAACTCTTATCACTTAGCTAACTTGCACAACTCTTGCACACTTATTCAACTACTTCTTATATTGCCTAGCCTTTTATTTATACATAAAAAATAGGCTTAAACATGGGTAAACCCATGGGCCGACATCCCATACCCATTACATATTCCTAAATCCCAAAAAGGGGTCGATATCCTACGATCTCTGCTTCGTCTAGCACTCCGTCTTCGACAGGTTGTCAAAGTCCCAAAATAGGTCAAACTTGACCAAGGATCTCCCAAAACTTGGTCAAGGGCCAACAGGCCCCCAACACTCACCTGTGACTCATCCCTAGTCACACTGGTCTGACTAGTTCTGCTTCGAATGCCTCGACTTGCTTCGACTTGCTGTTGTGCCACAACCTCCTGTTCTACAAACTCCTGGATGACTACATCATTGATCGGTCCCTCTAAACATTATTCAACTGTAGTAATAACCTGCTTTAGTTCTTCTCCTTGGCCTTCTACTTCTATAAACAATTGATAGGCCTTATCTTGCACAGGTTGGAGTTTCTAAGTTACCTCCATAACTTTGCTCTAGATAGTATGGATTTTTTGTTGTGCAGTGTGTTGCTCTTGGGAGTGCTTCATTCGTTCCACAACTGACAGGAACTTCAAAAACACCTGTATCTTTTCGGCTTGATACTTTGCCTCTTGGAGTTGCAACTCTAGTGCCTTCAATTCTAGGTTCTCCGTGAGTTGTTCATAGGTCTGGGCACTGTGATTAGTGAGGTGCTTACATTCCAAGGTAAGAGCCTTGAGCCTTTCAACTACGCTCCTGGTGGTTGATTCCCTTTGGTCTATTACATCTTGTGGGGTCTTGGGTACTGTGCGTAGTTCCAAGTCTGTGATGCGTTGTTGTAGCTGCTGGATCACTTCTTCAAGTTGCACTACTTGTTGTGGAACTCAATCTTCAGCCTTTACTTCTACGATTGTCACGGAGCGAAGTTCTCTGTTGACCATTTCCTTTACTTCAAGTTGCTCCGTGAGCAACTGTTCCTTTTCTTGCTGTAGTTGTGATTTTTCTTCGTCAAACTTCGCTTGGAGATCAAGCTTTTCTTGTTCTGTAGCACTACATTGCTCTACTAGTACCCCTTGTACTTGTGTCAAAGCCTGGGCGGCTTGCATTGTTTCTTCTTGTGCTTGTCGAAGGCGAGCTTCAAATGTATTGGGTAAGCGATGGAGTTGAGTTGGCTCATCTCCCAATTCTGGTTCTCTGGGCATAGTGGGGACTATGTCGCTGGACTGTAGGGCTTGTTGTACCCCTCAGAGTTCATTCTCAATTCGATCATACAACTCCTCTTGCTTTGCTTCTTGTTTCTCTGTTATTTCCAGCGAAGCATCTTGTAGGGCTGCTATGAGAAAGTCGAAGTCATCGAAGGTGAGGATGGTCTACATATTGGTCATGGTGGCCTTCACTTTCTTTCGGGAGGAAGGTTTCAGAGGTGAACCTTTTCTCTTTTTCAGGGGATCAACCTTGTCTCCTTGCTTATGTTTGGCTTCTTTGTCATTCAACTCTTCACCATCACCTCCTTGCTTTGGTGAGATGGAGACAGTCTTCATGGATGCATTGTCTATCTCTTGGATCTCTTCGGTCTTCTTTGCCCAATCCTACACAGTTTCTAGGCTATCGATGTTGGATATCTCTGCAGGATCTACTGGAATAAGAAGGTTCATTGACTAGTCCTTGGTGATCTCCTCCAAGTCCTCCTTCGTTAGCTTATAGTAGGAATGAAGTTGTTGCTTGTGTTCGTCGACGTGCACTGTGATGTAAGTAAAATGTTGATCTGCGTTGAAATTCATCAGAGGCCTGAACCGGTGTAGAGTATTCGAAGTCATGCGAGGCTCGGACTGTATGGCTACCTTTAACTGATTGTAGTAGGTATGAAAAATAGCATTTGACTGCCATTATTTATTCATGTCGCTTGAGTACCACAGTGTACTGAACTTTGCAACCAGAAGTTCAAAAGGATCGATGTCCAGGAAGGTCGTACCTTCTGGCATCTCCCAGGCAATAAAGGATATCAGTATCAAAAGCAAGATGAAATGAAATTCATATCCTTGATCTTGTGCTTCTCTGCAGTCGAGTTCCAACTAGTTCACTAGGTACTTCACCCAGTTCATCTGAAGGCCCTCCGCGCACTTCCCTGCGAGGTCGACTACAAAATTGGTAACTTGGGTAGGTCGATTTTTTTGTACTAAATTCCCTGCAATCAACTGACAAGCAAGGCGCACTACGCCACTCTGGATAGAAGCTACTTTGTAACCTTGCATGCCCTTCTCGACATTGCCATAAG
This sequence comes from Picea mariana, assembly GCA_032191745.1. Classification (NCBI taxonomy): domain Eukaryota; kingdom Viridiplantae; phylum Streptophyta; class Pinopsida; order Pinales; family Pinaceae; genus Picea; species Picea mariana. The sequence goes on along the minus strand of JASDQU010437133.1, from coordinate 61,453 downwards.
TGTCCTTGATCCACTGTGCTAGAGTGCGATCCATGGCTTTTTCAGGGTAAAAATCTTGTGGATCGGGTTCTTGCATACTCAACCCCATGATCCGAATGATCAACATCGGATCAACTGTTATACGGCGGTTTAGCCACAAATAACCTCCATGGTAACAAGACAGCAGTAGATTGACACATGCATTCACCTCCTGGTGTCATCTGAAGTGAGGAATCTTCATGACGTTCAATAGGGTGGACTGTGCAAGGTTCATAGTCCACAACTGGGGGATTATCTTCAAATTCTTCCCCTTAGTTCTGGTCAGGTACTTATGTGGGGTGAGCATGTTGTAAACTTTACGATCTTCGAGGTTGAAGCCGCTAAACTTCAACACTGCAATTTTATCTTGGTCTGTGTGAACTGCGCGTATCCCCTTCAGGAGGTACACAATGACCAAGGTGTATTCGAAATCTCTTGGCACGCTGTCTCGATTTACTGCGCCGCTCAGGGATGTAATATATGGTAGAGATCAATTTAGCATTCGCTAGATCATCCCTATGCTTGGTTCTCTTTTCGTCAAATGGCCGGGATGGTCCAGATCCACGAGCAGTGGACGAAGAGGTTGGAAATCCTCTCATCGATGATGCTTGTACTCCTTTAGACATCGACATGACTCTCTCAGTCATGAGATCGATAAAAAATTCTTCAACAATTTTCTCGGCAGTGCTCAACTCGTCTGACATACACACTCGGGGTTAATGATCTCAGGTTTGGAGAGTAACTTGGACACTACAATAGGATAGAAGGCAATAGTGCAATGACCACTGTGTAAAATCAACAAGTCTGCGAGCTCAAATTCATGATTGGCAAAAGTGTTCCTGGTGCATGGCACAATGGGATAAATAGGTAACTCGGTAATGGGTCACTTGCAATGGGTATGAAACCTCCATTAACTCTATTATGTTCGTTATGGCATGGTCCCAATGGTCGAATGGCGAGTTGTCTATCCATAAATGTCTTTCTGATTGTTCGGAGCGTTGTTATAATGGTTATAATTTCCCTAACAACTATATTTCTTTGTCATGGCGAAGTGCCATGTGCCGCTGTTCTGATATCCCGACGAACTTCAAATTTTGCAATTTTTTCTTCTACGAAGTTACCTCTGGAACCTTCTGCAACTTGTCGATCTTAGCTCTCTTCTTACTTAGCTTTCTATCCTTCTTCACAGTTAGCTTCGTCTCGGTATGCCTTTTTTCGTTCTCATTCTTATCTTATTTTGACATAGTGACTTCGCGTTGTTGAAATTCTTTCCTAAGATTCGTGGGTTATCCTTCTTCTTTATCTGGAATAGGTACTTCAATAATCAGTGGTTCTTCTAGTGTTCTTGCAACTTCAACATCCGGGTCTCTAGTGTTAAATGGCTTTGATCTGTTCTTATGTTCTTCAATCAATTGTGTGATCCTTCTAGTCATGAATTATTTTAGATCTTGCTTCTTCTATTCTAAAACTTCTTCTTCTTCTTTCCTTTTGGCCTGATTTATTTCAATCCAAGGTTTTCCTAGTAGCATGGTAAATGGGGCACTGTTCTCAGTAAATTTAATAATCCCAAAATCTTCCTCTGTTGAAGTTCCATTGGCATTCATAGGTATCCGGGTGAGCTTTCCACATAGGTTTATCAGCTTTCCTTTGAATATTTCTATTCCTCCTAATGAAGGAATCATAACAGGCCTCCCTATAGCTTCCCAAGTTCTCCCTGTAATAATATTCACCTGTGTTTCCTCATCTAGAACACAGTCAATGTCGAAGTCTCCTATTCTTGATTCAAGGCATTCTTTTTCTTTCAAGATCTTTGATAATCTGACATGTCGGTGGTCATTCAGGGTTTCTTTCATTTGTAGCAATACTTTCTTTGATTCTTTCTGGGATTATGTCATAATCTTAGTTTCTAGATCTGCCTTAGGATTTTCTTGTCTCATGTTCATTTCTTCAAGCTTAGCAATCATTCTCGGGCAATCCAATACTTCATGATCCATAGCTTTACAACAAAGACAATTGGTTCTTTTCCCAGGGCATTCCTTATCAAGATGTCCCAGTCTTCTGCAACTGTAACAGAGGGTTAATCCTCTCTTTATTTTAAATGACCCCCAACCTTTCCTGTATTGTGCACTAGGATAATGGTAGCTAACCTACAAAAAATTCTTTCTAGGATCATGCATACAATTATTAGTCCAAAAATTCTTTCCATGCATAGGTATAACATATTTTTCACTATTCTTATCGGATCTATTCATATCAAACCTTCTTTCATCTATGGATACCCTAGTTTTCAAGCTAGGATAGAATCTATCAAATATACCTAGATCCATGCTTTAGAAACAAAAATTTGCACTTATCTTACTTCTGTAGAGCACAATGCTTTCAGATCTAGAACTTTTCAATATTCTTACCTTTATCAGAGCACAAAGCTTTCAGATCTTACCTCTTTTAATAAAAAAGTCTCACTTTTTCCTTTCTCAGAGCACAAAGCTTTCAGACCTTACCTCTTTTCTTTAGATCGGATTTCTTTTCCTTAGCACAAAGCTTGTCAAACTAAGTAGAGTACTGTACACTAGAGCAATAGATCTATGCACAGAGATTTCACAATTTGAGGTCAGATCCTTGCACAGATCTTCCTCTTCCTCAGTTCCCAGCAATCACAGTTTCAGGTCCTGGCAATGGAACAATTTGTTGGCACAGGGGCAGACCCAGGGTTCAACGTTATAACGACACACCAACAAAACCCTAACTACCGGCCCTTTTGGCAACACCTACAAAGTAGATGAAGTCTCACCTGAGGTAGAAGTAGGGGTGGTTGCAGGACTCAGGTGCCTGCAACCTTAGCTGGGACACATATCTGTGGTTATAACACTTAATAGAGCACTTAGCACCATTAGTTCACCATTATTTACCTGATATCTACTTCGCAAATAAAACAAAGCACCACAACATTCACCCTGATCTAATATATTTAAGCACTTAGCATAAAGAAATGGATCGGATCTAGCAGATTCAAGCACTAAGCACATTCACCTATATTGGATCTAACATCCAGATTCATCATAAGCACAAAGCATAAAGAGATTTATCTATCTATCTGTATCAAACACTTAGAAAATAACACACAAATGCATCAAAACATCGCACATAGTAGAATAAAATAGTATTTATGTGGTTCACCCCTACCCTGGGGATACATCCACCAACTCTTCTTATTTATTAGCTTCAATCAGTCATCTACATGCATAGAGCCACAAAACCTTTACTCCGCATAGGACAGGAGATCTGTGCAACTCGCTAGATCCTCCTTCCTTGTGTTACAACACAAAGCCCTTCACAGTTTCTTACAATGACTTGCACTTAGCTCTGCAAGTCTCATACAGTATGCACGAAGCCTTACAATTCTTGATCACATAGATCCAACTCCTGTGCACTTATTCAACTACTTCTTACATTGAATAGCCTTCTATTTATACATACAAAATAGGCCTAAACATGGGTAAACCCGTGGGCCGACATCTTGTACCCATTACATATTCCCAAATCCCAAAAAGGACCCAAAAAGGGGCCGAGCTCCCGCAATCTCTGCTTCGTCTTGCGCTCCCTCTTCGACAGGATGTCAAAGTCCCAAAATAGGTCAAACTTGACCAAGGATCTCCCAAAACTTGGTCAAGGTCCAACAACAGTTATAGTTCATCAATATTCAGCCTTAGTTTACAATGTAGCTAAACCTTAATAACAAAGCAACACAGTATTCACCTAGATCTAGTATATTCAAGCACTAAGCACATCAACATAGATCAGATCTAACTGTCATCACATTATTTAGCACTAAGATACCATATCATATCCTTCTAAGAATATATTAGAGCACTGAGCATTTAACCATATAAACAAGAGCACAAAGAAAACACAACACAAGATATACGTGGTTCACCCCCACCCTAGGGCTACGTCCACCAACTATTTGTCTTCTTTATTAGTTTCTTTCAATCTTGTTACATGCACAGAGCCTCAAGATCAAATCCGCAGAGGACAGGAGATCTGTGCACTCTTCGCTAGATCCTCCTTCCCCAAGCTAGGCTACAACACAAAGCCTACATACAGTCTCTTACAGTCACTTGCACTCAGCCTTGCAAGTCTCACACATCATGCACAAAGCACTTACAACCATTACTTTCACTTAGCACAACTTACAACTAACTTTGCTTGCACGTAGCACAACATCACATATATGCATATCTCCTTACATTACCTAGACATCTATTTATACATTGCAAAAGTGGCCTAAACATGGGTAAACCCATGGGTCGACATTCCCATACCCATTACATAAGCCCAAAACCCAAAAATCTTCAGAAAGAGGCCAAGATCCAACGATCTCCGCTTCATCTTGTGCTCCGCCTTTGACAGCCTGTTGAAGTTCCAAAAATAGGTCAAACATGACCAAGGATTCTCAAAACTTGATTGAGGGCCAACAAATACATAGATGCTTTGTAAGATAGAAATTTAAAAACAGGGGAAGAAGATAAGTAATAATTATGGATTGTCAATCCTACATGGACTTATGTGCCCAAATTAGTATACAAAGCCCTCGTTGAGAAAGGCTTGGAGGGACAACCAATTTGGTGATGGAAAATCATA
>JASDQU010437133.1:28160-43374 GCA_032191745.1 Picea mariana | reverse complement strand
TGTTTCAAATGAAGTAATTGATCTTAAGCAAGAACAAGATATGGTTGTTGCATGGGAAATCAATCATAAATTGCTTCAAGATAAGCTCATGTCGTGCAAATACTTCAAGTATATCAGCTCATTTGCAGTCGTCTTTTTGATGCTTTCATTAGCAATGTTTTCTACATGGATGATAGTGGCTTCAGTAAGATGTAACAGGGTTGCAATGGCTAACAATATACTGTCAGTTGTCATGATTGTGTTACAGTTGATCTTGATGAGACAGGTGCACAGGACAGAGTTCAGAGACAGAGGACAAGCTAGGTGGCCTATCCCGAGCTTGTTGACTGGTCAGTAACCTTTTGGGGACCAAAAGGTCTTTTTGTGGGGAGGTGTGATCCGAAATTGGATCCAGAAGCCTGATAGGGCTTGAAAAATGCTCAAAAATGAAAGTGCTCAGAATGCAACGAAACCAGTGCCATTGCATTTGTCTCATCTTCCTGATTCCGGTGGTATATTTACTTTGGCAAACGGGCTCCGTATGCAAAATTTATCGTGTTCTGATCGAAAGCCCAAACAGGTAAAAAGTCAAAGGTCAACTGGTCAAAAAGTCAATGCTGATGACATCAGCATGCTGACTATGCAGGAGATGACATGGCACTCTCTGGATGATGGTTATTGGGCAGGTTCACTGACAGGGCAGACATGTGGCAGGCAACTGGACTAGTCAATGGTTGACAAGTGGCATTAATCCATCGAATGGGGAGATGCCACGTGGCCCAGTCATGGGCAGCCACGTGGCACCCAGTCATTAGTTGAAGTGGCATGTTTCAAAAATTGTTTTGGGGTCCATGGGATTTGAACCCACGACCACCACCAAGCCCAACACCTTAAGAAATGGTCATTTACCAATGCGCCACATTAATGTTATGTTATAAAATCCATATTATAAAACATCTTGCAAAGTATTGTATGGAGGGCGGAAAGGGGTTGGGGCTTAGCCCTAGCCCATGGTTCAACCCGTGTTCTATATGACCAACCACCCAAAGGGGGCGCAGGTGCATAGCGCGCAAGGATAAAATTGTTAGCCGCGGGTCTTATGGTTGCGTCGAGAACTAGGAGTTAGCGTCGAAAAGGGGGGGCCAGCGCACAGCCCTTTGGGCTAGCGCTCGGGCACATGGCCCCATGCGACCGAGAATAAAGGGTGCGTGTGCAGATGAATGGGGCTAGCACCCGATTTTTATAATAAAGTGGGTTTTATGCCATAGTTTTGGGTTTTTTAGTTGTTAATAACCTATTTTTAGTTGATTCTCTCCATTTTTGGGGGATATTGGGCATTTTTGGAGCCCAAATTCTTGGAGGAAGTTGGAGATGAGCAACCAAATTCAAGGCTATATAAACCAGGCCTGTTTGAGGCCATCAGAGAGTAGTCAGAGCAGAGTTATGCTAAAGCAAAGCCAAGCCAAAGTCATTTTGATGCAGAGAAGCTTTTGAGAAGGAGACGTTGTCGGACCATTTCTGGGAGCTCCAGACGTCCGTTTTGCGTGCCATTTTCTTTGCAGGGTTCTTGAGATCTGGACGAACATGAAAAGATCAGTCTTGTAGCCATTTGGCATTGCAGCAATGTACTTTTGAGATTCCGAACAGAAATAAAGAAGCCTCCCCCATATAGACAAAGGCCCGGAGACGTAGGCAAAGTTGTGCCGAACTCCGTTATCAATCTGCGTGTTATGGTTTGTTGTCTATTATTTCATTTCAGATCTGCATATGTGTATATGGCTGTTATAATTCCTCTTCTTTCCTCATTCTTTCGCTAAGTTTCTCAAATGATTAATTAACGCATGCAAAATTAAAACTCAACCATAGTCATTAAGAGATCCGACGGATCAGTGGGTGAGTGACTGCAAGGAAGAGGAAACTTAAAATAATCTATTGTGGGAGATTCATGCTACACGCTAGCAAGGATCATGATTGCATTGGATGTGTTCGGGAAAACAATTGTACGAGCTCCATCCGTGGAAACCATATGGGATATATACACACTCATACAAATAATAGTGTCCTATGATACGAGAATATACATTTAGGTGTGAACTAAAAATTCATAGATTGAATTTCATATTGATGAAATGTTTTATGCATAGAAATGGCTATGATATGCATGTTTAGTTTAATGATTGTTGTAGGCATATGCAAGAATGCTAAATGTTTTGGAAATATACTAAGACAATGAAGAGAATGATATTGTGCATACAATTGAAGAATGGAGATATACATATTGCTACAATCAAGGAAACACCGAGGACAATGTTTATTCCAAGGGGGAAGGGGATGTAGTGTCCCAGTTTAACCCCTTGATTAATTTGCATTCAATTATGATTAAATACTTGTTATTTAGCATGGATATTTTATTACCATGATTCAATCACACCATGAGGTGGACATGCCATGGTGATTTGAATACCTGTAAATATTGTTATCATTGCGGCTAATGGAAATAACCAAGATCAACTAAGGCATGAGCACCTAAAGGGGTTTTCATACCACGAGAGGGTAAATATGAGGGGGTTTGTGGGGGGGATTGATAAATAATCCTAAGTTTTCCCATGTTTCCAAACTTTACTTTGTTTCCGTCATCAAAATGTGCCTTACAAAAAAATCTAGAAGCCTCAATTACCAACCATCAAATGCATGTGGTGGTTGGTGGGGAAGTGCACCTTCCACAATTATGGGAGAATGGGGGTTGAGTACAATAGGAGGGAGTGGAAGAGACTCCATCCTCATAGGAACTTGAACTCCTTAAGTTCTATTCACTCTCCTCCTCATGCAAAATTTGAAATTGGCTTAGCATTGGGAATCTTGGTCAAGGAGGGAAGATGGTTGTTATGTTGGTCACTCTCTTGAGGGGTCAGTTCTAGTCATGGGTGAGCATATTATCTTTCACTATCGGAGTGATTTCCTATTAGGCCCAAGATTCCATTGAGGTTGGGTCGATTATGCTCATTGGTAAATTTCTAAGAGCGATGACCATGTTGAGAGGTGAATCGCTGAGATCGATGACCATTATGGTCAAGACAAATTGCTGAGGTGCGAGACATTCTAGGTGGATTATGTCACTCACACACAAAGCATTGAAGAATATAATGTGAATGGGAAAGAGATCTTTGGAATAAGAGGAATATATTGTGCTCTAGAAAATAAAATGTGAATGGGAAAGAGGAAGTGAATTATTGGAGAAGATGAAAAGAGAGGAAGTTTTCACTTAGAATCCAAGAAGGATACCACACTGTGTGTTGGAAAAACCATGAAGGCTATTATGTTGTGTGATGAGATAGCCATGAAAGGAAACCATTAAAATCCCAAGAAGAGTCAATAGCCAATAGAAATTTGTTGGAGGTTAATGGACATCATATTGGACCTCTCTATGCATGCACAAAATAACACTGGAGGGAGGATACTTCTGAGGGACGGTTGAGTAGACAAAGAAGACTTCCTTGTGTTGTGTGGGGTAGGCAAGGTAGGTTCCATAGGAGTTGCTTTGTCAGAAATAAACTCAACAATGAGGCATTTTGTTGATAATCTTCTTGCCTAAGTGGAGGGAATTCCCTGTAAATATCCTTCTTTTCCTTGGTGGTATCATTGCCTGTCTAGGTGGTGGCCATTTGTAGAAAGATAAAGTGCAACATGGACTGTGGTTGGGTGGAAAATCACCCTACCTCAGTTAGTTTCTTGAAATCCAATCTCCATAATGGATAAGTCCTTATTTGTATTCATTAACTGAGTTATGATTTATGCATATTATTGATATTTTATTGTTTGAATGCTAAAGATTGCTTCCTAAAGGCTTGTTATTTGTTTGTATTGAGCAGGAAATTTTATGTATGCCAATTTATCCTTGTAAATAGGATTTATAATTTGCTGCAATATCTATGTTATCCATTTTGGTGAATGCAATGTTTATTATTGCATATTACATTGGCAAGTGGAATATAAATTTATGATCTTTTATATCATATTTTCCATTAAATTTTATAAGTATAATGGTTATTTATTCCTGGCGTGAGTCTAGATATGAACATGTTGAGTATGGATTTGACTTAACTTTCCTTTTTTTATGAACAATGGGGAAAATATGATGTTGAGCATGCATATTTTGAAACATCCAATCCACCAAAAGAATAGTGGCATGTAGTGCTTTATGAACTTCTTATTTGTATCTTTATTTTGAAATGTAATTTGCTTATAAATAGGAAAAATGGCCTATAGGAAAGGGTATTTGGCTATGAGGTCATTTTGGAAGGATTGTAGCTCTGAATTATTTCAAGCTTAATTCATAAACTCTTTTTGGATTCAAGTGATGCTTTCGTTGTTAAATATTTATATGCATCCATTCTTTTTTGTGGATTATTCTACCTTTAAATTTACGTCTTTGGCATCTATTAAGGATTTGAATTTGCCAATATATTTTGTGTTGTTGAATGAATTGATATTTATTATCTTCACTAAATAGTTTTTCATGCTTTACTAATCATTTTCAAATACACACATGATGGTGAGGTGCAATGTTTTATTTACATAATTTTTATCTCTTTTTGTTTTTCCTAGAAGTCTCTCTTACAATAATACCTCTCGGTAGAATTATTTCTAGGAGAATTAAAACCTATAAATCACTTTCATTCATTGTTCATGAAGGTTATCCTTTAATAATATATTTCTTTTTATCCTTTAATAATAGACTTCTTGAAGCTCTCTAGATTAGATTTAATATTAGTATTTAAAACATAAATAATAAAACATTAAAAATAGAGAATATATTTAACTGATTCATAAATCCCATTGAATGGTTTCAACTCATTAACCTGGAGGACTATTCCATCCTAAAAAGGGAAGAATCTAATCAAGTCTCTTTCTTGGGTTTAATCCATACTATTGAGCATTAGGAATCCAGACCCCTCAACAACTTCCAAGAAAAGTTAAAGCATTTGGAGAACTCCAAATATAGAGAATGCAAATGTAACCTTTTTTCATTATAAGCTATATTCTAAGGTAAAACTTGGATTGAAGGAAAATGGAGCATAAGTGTGTATTTAAGCATCTTCATCCCTTTTTTGGTGCTTCGATATTTTTTTTAAGAATGAAGAATCTCCAAGACAAACAAATACAACATATGCAACATCAACACCTTTTGAGGAATAATTATTAAATATGTTATATTATGGTTGGGATATAAGAGTCCATGACAAACATGGAGAACAAACAAAATGCAGTGTATATCATGCCAATATCACATTCAAGTGAGTTGCTATGTATGTCTTAATTTGTTAATAATATTGCAATGTATTAGATGATTTTAATAGTCATATTAGATGTGATGTCACATATAATATTGTATCTATTGGATATTAAGATAAAATTTATAATAATAATAATCTAATTTTAAGGTCACGATCAAGCCAGACACCAAATTGGTGTATGAGACCCCCTTGTTTGTGGGACAAGGGACCCCCTCCATGGAACGATTTGACTGCTAAAGTTTACAGAGGTATACATACCCTACCCCCCTATGGATTTGAACTTGTGACCTCTTAGGAGGAAACACATGTTCTTAACTATTAGGCCCTCATCAATGGAGATATGTTTGTAAATTAGGTCAATTGAATTGGATTCTAGTAGAACATGATGATGATGATGTGACACTTTCTCTTAGTATATGAATTGATATTATAAAAAATGGGAAATTATTTAAGTCATTGACAATGGAATAAAATTGGAGTTTATTTGATGTTAGGAAACAAYTTRAGTTGGGAGAAGGTGATGATTATGTATTTTTTCACAATGGGCAAAATGTAGTACAATTTATGTTATATGAACATATACATTGATGTTAATATTTTTTATTTTAAGTTATATGAACATATTAATGGGCAAAATGTAGTACAATTTATGTTATATGAGCATATACATTGATGTTAATAWTTTTTATTTTAAGTTATATGAACATATTAATTGATGTTAATAATATTAATTCTAACAATTACATGAACACTTTGTGGTATTATCTATATATATATATTTACTTATTATATGGTGTCTTTTGTATGTGGGACAGTGATGAGGAAGTCATATTTGTTGCAAGGATTGTGTCGAACCATATCTGCAGTTTCCATGAGTATTTGCATACAATTGAAATTGTTGTGGATTATTAATGTACCATTTTTCAATAATAAATAAACCTTTTGTTGTATGTTTTAAACCTTTATAGTATAGTAATGCAAACAAAGATTCTTTTTAAAACAAAAAGGAAAACAATAGCATTCACACATAGTACTCATAAATTTACCTTGGAAGCCCTTAACCGGTAAAACCAACAAACATTTAGAGTTGCACCTCTAACTCTCATTGTATTAACTTCAACATATTTGTTAACCTAAATTATATTCCTTAACTGGAATTATATTACAATGAGCCAAAAATCGCCCTAAAACAACCCATTTTTTTTTAAACAAGAATTGAGTCAATCATTAGAGAAAATTTAGGGTGTAAAATGGGTCTCATAAGATAAAAAGGTCATTGTTGAGTAGGAAATTCAATAACCAATAAAATTTCAAGAAATTGGGTCAATGATAATGATTGAGTTGAAGTTATATAAGTCAAACATGACTATGAATCTTATTATTATTTCATTGTACATATAAACCTCACATTGGTTAAGATCTTGGTGAGAGATTCTTGAAATATGCTAGATATCCTTGGAATACTAAATATGGTGTATTTTATATTATCACTACTACTCATTAAAAAACAAAATCTCATTTATTAAGATCATAATCAGGTTCTGGTTGAAATAATGCCACTTGGAATATGATAATTATTTTATATTATTAATATATTTAAAATAAATAATAAATAGTATATTAAATTATGTTGAATGTTTTGGAAGGAAAAATAGAAATTCATTTTCCTCTTATTTTCGTTTTATCTCTGTGTAGGTTCCCTAAAAGTATCAAGTGTGGGTATTCATTGGATGCAAAATTAAATTTTGCATCCAATGTGTAATGTCCCCTTTACTAGGCATAAACAAAATCCCTTGATACCCATTAAACTAAATTTCGTTTAACATAATTTACACACTCGTGCAATCGACATACATTATAAAAACATGAATGCATCTACTAAATAAAACACAACATTCACATAAAATGATTACACAGTGGAATTGACCATTTTTTTTGTAAGCTTAAGTTTAGTAATACCTCAAAAATTCAATCCATACATAACTGTGGAGGGTTTGGTAGATGGCTTGCCAGTAAAGTGGAAACTAGAACTAGCAAGAAGAGCCCTTTAAGATTTTCATCATTATCTGAAGTTTAAGAGATAGAGTTTTTGAAAGTCTAAAAAGATCATACACAAATCCTAGATAATAGCAGGGTCTAAGCCTACATCTACTGAGAAAAAGAAAAACTATCATGAGATAAAAAACTATTATCTAAAATTTCTTGATTCATCCATGTTCGAGGGAGGCTCATGCCATGTCGAAACCACTACACATGGTTGTCGACAGGTTGGGAATCTTGAACGAACATGCTCACTTGACAGAGTGTCAAAAAGAGCATTCACCCTTCTGAGAACAATCTCTTGTCTAAGTTGTTGGTCTTTCATCGCCCCTCACAAGTCGAAAATCATTTGGAGTTGATCATCCAAGAATTGGCTGCCAAATTTTCCCAGGGATGAATGGAATTTGGCTCATGGATTTACGAAGGAATCTCTTTCTCAATTGGGAAGCCCCAATGCCCCTCAGGGAGATCCCATTCACCCCTGACGACATGGATGGAGGCCTCAGTGGAATTAATAATAAAAAATAGAATAGAACACTCTTTTTTTTATGGAAGAACCAACTGGCTATGTACGAAGGACATTTTCTCCCAACCATAGGCTTGTTGTTCCATTACTCTCAACAAAAATCCACCCCCCGAGCTATAGCTATTAATCCACAAGGAGGTCTATCCCTCTTGGTTGTCCATTATCCACACAATAGACGAAAATCAGTTTCTAACTCCAACAACAATTCCAATCCATTAGCTCTCTTTCTCCTCAACCTGCACAACCCAAGGAATGGGATCCCCTTCTCTAGCACATAGTCCCTTAGGCTATCCCACTTCCTTCTAGGGCTCCAACACAAGGTTGGCCAGGAAATCTCACAGCTAGGAACTCCAAGAATTCTCAGATGTGATTTTGGAGTGCTCACAATAGCCACCCACATGCTCTTGAATGACATTCCTCTATAGGAAATACACTTACATGCATACAAATTGATTCTTGGCACAAAACCCAGCCCTCTCATGGTTGTTTTCATGCACAACATGGTTGGATCTCATTACTAGCACCAAGATCCCTCCCACAATCCCAAAAACTACTTGTAAAAACTCCTCAATACCTGCTCGAATTTTATTTTCTCTCATGCAAGCTTTGACTCTCACATTTCCCAAAAAGTGGTTGTACTCAAGCCATGCTATCATAAATTAGTGATATGTCAATTCCCACCAACCAATCTTACATTCATTCAACAGATGTTTTGATAATTCAAAGGAGGTAAACATTAATAATAAAATGGCTTGGATTATTAGGCATGTGGAACCCCAACTTGGACCCCCCTTTAGCCCTCTTTCTTATGGAATCATAACCCCTCATCATTATTGCCCCTCTCATATCACAACCAACGATTTATTTTTATTAATGATTTCAATGTATAATTCACATAGCTCAACCCTCGACCGTATTAGCCATTATAGGCTTTCTGATCCAGACATACTCGCTCACCAACCTAAATCCCATTTTCACAATTACATTATAATTTACAGAGAGTAAAACTAAGGATATTACAAATAAGTACCCACACTTATACTTTTAGTAAACTTATAGTAAAGTAAACTAAATTGAAAATATGTGAAAAAATATATTTCTATTTTCTATACTTGAAAAATGTACTTAAATTTTATCCAATAAAATACATTCTCTTAAAACTTATCTCTAATGTACATTTGTGAACGTGTACCTTCTATTATCATATAACTATAAAGATTATATAAATGAATAATAATTTAATTATTTTTTACATTATTATATTGTTTAGTTATATTTATTAAATTTTTATTTTGTTCAGTCTTAAATTTAATATTAAATATACAAAATATTAATGGTACATATAATAAATTTTAATTGATATTTTGTTTTAACACTATATCATTTATTGTGTATACACAAGAATCTAAATGTTTCATTATTATTTTTGACTTTCTTATCGTAACTCTACATCGACCTAGTTCACATGGAAACCACCATTTGTATATTGTTTAGTTATATTTATTAAATTTTTATTTTGTTTGGTTTTAAATTTAATATTAAATATACAAAATATTAAAGATTATATAAATGAATAATAATTTAATTGTTTTTTAACATTATTATATTGTTTAGTTATATTTATTAAATTTTTATTTTGTTTAGTTTTAAATTTAATATTAAATATACAAAATATTAATTGTACATATAATAAATTTTAATTGATATTCAATAAAATATTATATGAATTAAATTGTTTTAACATTATATCATTTATTGTGTATGCACAAGAATCTAAATGTTTCATTATTATTTTTGACTTTTTTATCGTAACTTTACATCAACCTAGTTCACATGGAAACTACCATTAATTAGAAAATATAGATTCACCTTTATTAGATAATACATATATAACACATATATTGTAGTATGATGTGGCATACACTCTACTGAATATTTTCGTTAGGATGCCTATTTTATACCCTAAAGTTTCTCCAATGCCTTATGTGGTTATGCACCAGAAACTCAATGGTGGAGTAGTCTTGGGTTAATCGAGCCATTAAAGTAGAACCATAGGCTTTCACCATTAGTCTGAGATGACTTTTCTAACTTTGGAAGGTTCCCTTATTTTAATATGGGTTTACCAAGTTAAATGAAGACTTGTCCTCAATGGGACCTTTATGGGGCCATCTTGGAACTCCCATTGTTAACATTGGCCATCTCTTACCTCAATAGAGTTGATGTTTGCTTCTATGATTGTCTTTCCCTCACTAGTATATGGTTGGTATTGGTCTCCTATGTGCTTGCATCAACTTCATGTTGAATTACGTCACCTCCATTTCTCAACTATGTCTTGGATTGATGTATGCCACCTCCCTTTCTCACACTTTGTCCCTAATTGGAGTGTGGTTCCTTCAGGCCCACGTTAGCTCCATGTTAATGTGTTTCCTCCTTTTCTCACTCTAGGCCTTAGGCTGGTGTATATTTCCTCCTATGCTTGCATTGGCTCTTTGCCAACATATGTCGCCTCGTGTTTTTTCCAACACCATACTAGCATCACCACATTTATTCTCTTGTGTTTGCTAGTTTTTCCCTAGTGTCATTGTCTCTCTTGTCTTATCTTCGCTAGGTATGGCCTAATGAAGCCACCTCTCTTCTCTTGCCTTTGTTGGTTCTACCCTAGCATCACCACCTCTCTTATCCTGCCTTTGTTGGGTATACCCTAGCATCACCATTTCTCTTCTCTTTCCTTAACTATGTCTTCTCTAATATCATTGCCTCTCTTCTCTTACGTTCACCAAGTCCACCCTAACATTTCCCTATCTTTCCTTACATTTACTAGGACTATCCTAGCAATGCTACCTCCCTTTCTTTTGAGCCTACCTATGTCCTTTTTCCAAGAGTTAGTGTTGCTACCCCTTCTTGCTAAAGCTACTAACCTTTGTGATGTATGTCCCCATATCATTATAACATGAGCCTATACAACCAGAGCTCACTTATAGGTAAGTGTAGGTATCACTCTCTTACTCTTGGTACTCAATAATGGTTTTGTAGTTTAGGTGATATTTTTTTTTAAAACAAAAATGATTATTTTTGAATTATAAAAGAAGAGATGCAGCAACGTTGAAACAACCGAGATTCATAATAAGTTTTCTAGATGCATGGTAAGTTTCGAAAAAAACAAAGGGGAAGGACAATAGTATGTCTATGATTGTTGCTTCATATATGATAAAAAACCCATTCTTCCATAAGTAAAGTTGAACATAAGATATTAACAAAAAGACAAATTTACAATGCATATGACCTGATTTAGTTTGGTTTCAAGGCTCTATCCACCTCTCTCTGAGGTTCCTCCCACTTTCTGCATTCCTTCTGTTGACCCACTATCTATAGGACTTCACAAGAGACTTGTGATCCCATGGAAGATGCCATTGCTTAGCATTAAGTGTGGCCTAGCTTCCCTTCTCGAATTTCCTGAATAAGCGAGGGAATTTGCTCCGAATGTCAATTAAATTTTCTCAAAACAATAGCAATCTCCTTATCCCTTTTCATTTCATTATCTTGGAGTGATTTTTCCAATTAAGCATTGGATTCCCATAGGGCTGCCATCTCCTGCTCCTAAAGCTTCAATTTTCCTTTCATATTCTCAATTCATAATTTGAATAGTGACGTAGTGGTTAGTTGTGGTGTCACATGGAGTGCTTGATGTTGGAAGTATTTGAATGACAAAGAATACTAGAATGTTGAAGGAATGGAAGCAAATACTAGGAATTCCACAAAGAGAACTAACTACACTCTTGAGTTTTGAGAAGTCTAGGAGCCAATTCACAGTGAATGGCTTAGGGTTGTGTTGAAGTACTCTAAAATCATTTCACCATAGGGTCCATGTGTGCACACACAAATGCATGCCAACAAACTTATTTGACGACAGGAGTGGTCGCGAAGCCAGACCTAAACTTCATAATTGTAACCCATCTAGATGGACACGCATCAACACTGAATTTGGTTATGCAATATGATGCTAGGCTCAAGCAAAATCCCATATGCAAGCATAGAAAAGGACAGGGGGGAAACAAAACAAGGCATGAAGGAGATAAGGAGCCTATTCCAAGTGCTCCACGACAACCGTGGGAGAAGAGAGGTGGGTTTGTGATGAATAGTCATGTGCATGTTTCCAATGATGAGATGGTTGAGGGTCGTGTCAAACACATACCCTTTTTGTCCATCCATATGCCTTAATATATCAGCCATTGACTCTTAGAGAATCTTGATCAATTTTTTGAGCTTCTTTTGCTAGAGAATCAACCTCACCATTCCGATGACAGTAGACATGGAAATGAACAATCGAAGGAAATTTTATATCCTTCGCTTCAATTATTTGATGTATGCGTTGGAGGGTTGGGTGGGATCTTTTGCTAAGCCAGCTAAGGCCCTTAATGATCAATTTCAAATCTCCTATGACAATGATTCCTCAATTTTTTTATGCCATGATAAGAGTGATCCCCATATACATGGCTAAGGCTTATGCTTGGTTTTTCGAGATAAATTTGAGACGCCAAGAGAAATGTATGATCCGGTTTCCATCGGGGTCATATATGACCCCCTGCACATGCCGCCCCTAGTTTAGGTGATATTAATATCAATAGAATCACTCATGTTTTATTACATGTTCTAGTTGTTATTTCACTAACATGTTAATCAAAACTTGCTTACTTTTAAATCCCATAATTTAGCTATTGCATCATTTACATGATATTTAAATTCATTTCTCATTATTTAATCTCTTCATTTATATTTCATAGTTTAAATACTATCTTTCTTACATAATAGTTAAGTTTGCTTTCTCCCTATCTTAGCATTGTTGCTTGAGACACATCTCTTTATGGTTAATCTTTCTTTTTCCCTTTTTTTCACTTGCTTGATATCATAATGATTCACATGGAACCCTTGTAGTTCCACCGTCTATCGATGATCAAGGCATGCATGCTTTCACATGTCGATGATCAAGGCATGCATGCTTTCACATGTATTATCGGATATCATAGCCTGACCGATGGAGAATTCCCTCATGACAATTGGGGATTGACTCACACTATAAGGACTCGTAGACTATTCCCACACAATGCTTACTTTTCTCCTTCCTTACAACTCACTAATATTTCCATCTTATAGATGACTACCCCCACATGAGGGGGAAGATGTAATAAAACTAGGATTGTTACATTATACATGACTACTCTTACATTATAATTATAATTTCCATGGAGTAAAATTAGGAATGTTACAAATGACTACCCACACTTATACTTTTAGTGAACTTATAATAAGATAAACTAAATTAAAATATGTGAAAAAATGTATTTCTATTTTCTATACTTCAAAGATTACTAAAGTTTTATCGAATAAAATACATTCTCTTAAGACTTATCTCAATTTTCCTCTAATGTACATGTGTGAAAGTGTACCTTCTATTATCATATAACTATAAAGATTATATAAATGAAAGTGTACATTCTATTATCATATAACTATAAAGATTATATAAATGAATAATAGTGAAATTGTTTTTTAGCATTATTATATTGTTTAGTTATATTTATTAAATTTGTATTTTGTTTAATTTTAAATTTAATATTAAATATACAAAATATTAATTGTACATGTAATAAATTTTAATTGATATTCAATAAAATATTATATATGAATTAAATTTTTTCAACACTATATCATTTACTATGTATGCATGAGAATCTAAACGTTTCATTATTATTTTTTACTCTCTTATCGTAATTCTACATCAACCTAGCTTACATGGAAACCACCATTAATTAGAAAATATAGATTCACCTTCATTAGATAACACATATATTGTAGTATGATGTAGCATACACTCTACTAAATATTTTTGTTAGGATGCCTATTTTAGACCCTAAAGTTTCTCCAATGCCTTATGTGGTTATGCACCAAAAACTCAATGCTGGAGCAGTCTTGGGTTAATTAGGTCATTAAAGTAGAATTGTCAACATAGGCTTTCACCATTAGTCTAAGACAAATTTTCTAACTTTGGAAGGTTCCCTTATTTTAATATGGGTTTACCAAGTTAAATGAAGACTTTTCCTCAATGGGACCTTTATGGGACCATCTTCGAACTCTCGTTGTCAACATTGGCCATCTCTTACCTCAATAGAGTTGATGTTTGCTTCTATGCTTCTCTTTCCCTCACTAGTATATGATTGGTGATGGTCTCCTATTTTCTTGCATCAACTTCATGTTGACTTACGTCACCTCCCTTTCTCAATTGTGTCTTGGATTGATGTATCCCACCTCCCTTGCTCACACTTTGTCCCTAGATGGTGTGTGGTGCCTTCGATTGCATGTTTGCTCCATGTTAATGTATGTTTCCTCCTTTTCTCACCCTAGGCCTTAGGATGGTGTATATTTCCTCCTATGCTTACATTGGCTCCTTGCCAACATATGTCGCCTCGTGGTTTTTCCAACACAATACCAACATCGCCACATCTCTTCTCTTGTGTTAGCTTGGTTTTACCTAGTGTCATTGTTTCTCTTGTCTTGTCTTTGCTAGGTCTTCCCTAGTGAAACTGCCTCTCTTCTCTTGCCTTTGTTGGGTCTAACTTAGCATCACCACATCTCTTCTCTTGCCTTTGTTGGGTCTACCCTAACATCACCACTTCTCTTCTCTTTCCTTAACTATGTCTTCACTAATATAATTGCCTCTCTTCTCTTACCTTAACCAAGTCCACCCTAGCATTTCCCTATCTTCCCTTAACTTTACTAGGACTATCCTAGCAATGCCACCTCCCTTTCTTTTGATCCTACCTAGGTCCTTTTTCCAAGAGTTGGTGTTGCTACCCCTTCTTGCTAAAGCTACTAACCTTTGTGATGTATGTCCCCATCTCATTATAACATGAGCCTATACAACCAAAGCTCACTTACATGTAAGTGTAGGTATCACTCTCTTACTCTTGGTACTCACTAATGGTTTTGTAGTTTAGGTGATATTATTTTTTTTAAACATAAACAATTATTTTTCAATTATAAAAGAAGAGATGCAGCAACACTGAAACAACTGAGATTCATAATAAGTTTCCTATATACATGGTAATATTCGTCAAAAACAAAGGGGAAGGACAATCTTATATCTTGATTGTTGCTTCATATACAATAAAAACCCCAAGCTTCGATGAGTAAACCTTAACAAAAGATATTAACAAAAAGACAAATTTACACTGCATATGGTCTGATTTAGTTTAGTTTTAGGGCTCTATCCACCTTTGTCTAAGGTTCCTCCCGCTTGCTACATTCTAGTCATTGAACCACTATCTACAAGAATTCACAAGATGCTTACGATCCCATGGAAGGCACCATTGCTTAGCAT
>JASDQU010437132.1:18670-29456 GCA_032191745.1 Picea mariana | reverse complement strand
ATCCAAGTGGGATCAACCCCGTATATTCCAGAATCCTCTGTGGAACTTTGCTCCCAGTAAGTTTCCCACCAATGTTTGACATGAGAGAGAGATTTAAGGAGTACGAATGTGATCTTTTATTTGTCGGAAAAATTGTAAACAGAGAAATAACCTTCTAGCAGAGTTAACCATTTTTCTGGGGCTCTTGCATCTATTTGTCCTTCAAATATTGGAATATCAAAATTAACCTATACCTTGAAAGGTGAGGTGCCTCCAAAGTGGTAACTTGATGAATATGCGCCTACTGTTATCAGTAGGTGTTCAAGAGAGACAAGAAAATCCTTCATTTGGGCCCTCAAAATGGCCCCGGAAGTTAAAAACAACTAAAAATAGTAAATTGCCAAAATTGCCAAAAAACTATTTTGAGCCAGTCGAAAAAGGTGGGTGGCCATCGATATCCACCTGGATCAATCCTCCCTCCTTAGGAAGCGATGGTCTCCATTGAATTGAGTTCCTGGGGGAGAGGAAAAAGTGTTTGTTGAATCTGCATCTTAGTGCCCTGCTTGCCTTGCTAGAGACGTCACGCTGCTCAGTTTGTGGAAGTTTTTCACAAAACTGTTAAGGTCGAGATCGTTCAAAAATTCGGGCTACATGAGAGGACGATGTGCAGAAGGAATATTTTCACTTTGCTACAACCTTTTCAACTTGCTTCTGTTTTGATAGAAGGTGCTTAGGGTGAGGCTATGGTGGTTGCAGTGTCCTTCTATTCTCCTCTCAAACAGATTGTGAAGAAGCTAAATTTTGCAGTATGAGATAATACCTTGCGGAACTTTTTATGTGGAACAATAGTTGGAACTACCTCTAGTATTTTGTAGAGATTACCCCCTAGAGAAACAATGACACTGTAGGGTCGAGACTCATAAACAACATGGCTCTTCCACATATATAGTTGGCCCAAGAGAACATCACATACATCCAGTGGGGAAACATCACATAATACCTCATCCTTGAAGGGTTGGATGCCATATGAAAATCAACATTGTTGGTTGACATGAAGATCTCGTCCTTGGCGAAGCCACCCGATGTTGTATGGTTGCGGGTCTGGTGTTGTCGACAATCCCAACTGTTTGTGACCTTTACTGAGATGAGGTTCTTATGGCTTCCGCTATCAACAATAAAATGCATCGTCGTCCCCTTCACCCACATCTGTGAATGTAAAAGGCACTCCCCCTCTTTATAATCGATTGGTTCTTATAGTTGAATTGTTGTGGTCACAACAATAGCAGTGGGGTCTGCGTCAATGATCTGTCCTTTACAATTATTTTCATAATCAGATTCTGAATTAGGGTTCGGCTCTTTGTATTTGATCTCAGCCACTGATGATTTTTTTGAGAGACATTCATCGGTATTGTGCCAGGGGATTTTGTGGAACTCGCACCATTCTTTGGTGTCCTTCTTTGTCTTCCTGTGACCCTTCTTTTCCTGTGTCTTGGAATGGTTTTTGGGAGACTGTTTGTTAGGGCCATCTTTGTCATACTTTGGTTGTTGCAGATTTGCAGACTCGAACTCCTATTTTTTCTGGTGCTTAAATTTTGGCTCGATTTTAACAACAGATCAATAAGCAGCACTAAGTGATGAGATGTCCAGAAAATCCATTTCAGTCTGGATGTATCTGTGTAGAACCCCACAGTATTTCAGAACCAAATGTCGCTCGGAGTCTTTGATACCCAGCTTGGTGCACAAGGTATGGAAGGTATTGGTGAACTCTGGAACTTCTTCACCCCTCTCTTGCCGTAGTGTGGTCCATCTCATGTACTGGTCCTCATAGTTTCCAATAGAGTAATACTGTTCCTTTACTACATCCACAAAAAAATCCATTGTGGGATCGACCCTGTATATTCTAGACTCCTGTGTGGAACTTTTCTCCCAATAAGTTTCCGACCAATGGTTTACATGAGGGAGATCTTTAAGGAGTGCGAAGGTGATCTTTTCTTTGTCGAAAAAATTGTGAACAGATAAATAACCTTCTAGCACAGTTAACCATTTTTCTAGGGCTTCTGCATCTATCTGTCCTTGAAATACAGGAATATCAAAATTAACCTGTACCTAGAAAGGAAAGGTGCCTCCAAAGTGGTTGACTGATGAAGATGTGTCTGTTGTTATCGGAAGGCGTTGAAGGATGTGGGAAAAATTCTTCATCATTTTGTCCCTCTGTCGCGTGAGAGCTTGCTCAAGAAACAGATTGATAGGATCGTTTTCTCCGTCGTTTGTCTTTTCTTCCGCCATTCAGGGTTTCTTGGGTGTGCGAGAGTGATTTTTTTTAAAGAGAGATGAGCTCGATACCGAACTTTCTATACTCGGACCTTGTTAGGGACATGCACTGAAAAAACGATCAAGAGCAGCCTGCTCTGATACCACTGATCTGGATTATTTTCGACACGAAATGAGATTGGAGATATAATAAAGAAATGCACTAAGATATCGCATATATTCAATAATATAACAGAAATATATTAGATATGTAACCATAAACACAGAGATACAGTAATACATGATTTCTATTAATGAAAGAAATGTAAAGAGACTCTAAAAATACAAAGTGAAAAAATCGCTAGAATGGTGGCAGCTTATCTTTGAGAAGAGATGTGACGGCTACTCGCATTTGCCAGAAGATGCTTACAATGAAGCTCTGAAGGAATTTTTACAATAAACAGGAATTCCAAAAACCCTAGACATCCAAAAACTTAACCCTAGGAGATGAAGCATTAAAAGTCATGTGGGCCCCGTTTGGGTAAGTGAGTACATCAACTTCCCAAGGTCGTAACTTTCACATACGGTCTTCATTTTAGGCGTGTGATAGCTCGTTGGAAAGGTATTGTTGAGGAGATTCATTTTGGGGGATCAATAATGGCCCTAGAAGTTAAAATGGCCCCAGAAGTTAAAAACTGCTAAAAATAGTAAATTGCCAAAATTGGCAGAAAACTGTTTTGAGCCAGTCGGAAAAGGTGGGTGGCCACCAATATCCACCTATATCAATCCTCCCTCCTTAGGAAGCAATGGTATTCATTGCGTTGATTTCCCGATGGAGAGGGGAAAGTATTTGTTGAATCTGCATCTTGGTGAGCTGCTTACCTTTCTGGAGATGTTGTGTTGCTCAGTTTGTGGAAGTTTGTCATGAACCTGTTGAGGTTGAGGCCATTTAACAAGTCAGGATACATGAGAGGACGATGTGTAGAAGCAATCTTTTTGCTTTGCTGCAACCTTGTCGACTTGCTTCTATTTGATAGAAGGTGCTTGGGGCGAGGCTATGGTGGTTGCAGTGTCCTTCTGTTCTCCTTTCGAATAGATTTTGAAAAAGCCAAATTTTGCAGTATGAGATACTACCTTGCATCTCTTTTTAGTTGGAATAGTAGTTGGAACTACCTCTGGTATTCTGTAGAGATGACCCCCGAGAGAAACAATGACACTATGGGGTCGAGACTCATAAATAGCATGGCCCTTCCACATATATGGTTGGCCCAAGAAAACATCACAGATATCCAATGCAGCAACATCACATAATACCTCATCCTTGAAGGGTTTCATTCCATATGAAAATCGACATTGTTGGTTGACACGAAGATCTCGTCCTTGGCGAAGACACCCTATGTTGTATGGTTGTGGGTGTGGTGTTGTCGAAAATCCCAACTTTTTTATGACCTATACTGAGATGAGGTTCCTCTGGCTTCCGCTATCAATAATAAAATGCAGTGGGGTCCCCTTCACCCACTTCTGTGAAGGAAAAAGCACTCCCCCTCTTCAAGATTTGTTGGTTCTTCTGGTTGAATTGTTGCGGTCGTGACAATAGTAGTGGGGTGTGTGTCAATGATCTGCCCTTTACCATTATTTTTAGAATCAGATTCTGAATCAGGGTTCGGCTCTTTGTCTTTGATCTCATCCACCAATGATTGTTTTGAGTGAAATTCATCGGTGTTGTGCGAGGTACTTTTGTGGAACTCGCACCATTTTTCGGTGTCCTTCTTTGTCTTCCCGTGACTCTTCATTTCCTGTGTCTTATATTTTTTTTCGAGAGATCGTTTGTTAGGGTCATCTTTGTCATACTTCGGGTGTTGTGGATTTGCAAACTCAAACTCCCATTTGTTTTGGTGCTTAAATTTCTACTCAATTTTAACAACACATCGATAAGCAACACCAAGTGATGAGATGTCCAGAAATCCATTTTAGTCTAGATGTATCTGTGTAGATCCCCACGGTATATCAGAACCAAATGTTGCTCAAAGTCCTTGATACCTAGCTTGGTGTGCAAGGTATGGAAGGTATTAGTGAACTTCGGAACTACTTGGCCCCTCTCTTGCCGCAGTGTGGTCCATCTCATGTACTAGTCCTCATAGTTGCCAACAGGGTAATACTGTTCCTTTATCGCATCCATAAAAAATTCCCAAGTGGGATCGACCCCATATATTCCAGACTCCTCTATGGAAATTTTCTCTTAGTAAGTTTCCCACCAATGTTTGACATGAGGGAGAGATTTAAGGAGTGCGAAGGTGATATTTTCTTTGTCAGAAAAATTGTGAACAGAGAAATAACCTTCTAGCACAACTAAAAAAATTTCTAGGGCTTCTGCATCTATATGTTCTTCAAATACAGAAAGATCAAAATTAACTTGCACCTTGAAAGGCGAGGTGCCTCCAAAGTGGTCACTTGATGAATATGCATCTTCTTTTATCGGGAGGCGTTGAAGGAGGTGGGGAAAATTCTCCATCATTTCGTGCCTCTGTCGCGTGAGAGCTTTCTCAAGCAACAGATTGATAGGATCGTCTGCTCCGTCGTTTTTCTTTTCTTCCACCATTGAGGGTTTCTTGGGTGTGCAAGAACGATTGTATTCAAGAGAGACAAACTCGAGACCCAAATTTCTATACTCGGACCTTGTCGAGGATATGCACTGAAAAAATGATCAAGAGCAGCCTGCTCTGATACCACTGATCCAGATTATTTTTGGCACGAAATGAGATCGGAGATATAATAAAGAAATGCATAGAGATATCGTAGATATTCAATAATATAATAGAAATATATAAGAAATGCAACCATAAACACAGAGATACAATAATACACAATTTCTATTAATGAAAGAAATGTACAAACACTGTAAAAATACAGAGTGAAAGACTCGCTAGAATGGTGGCAGCTTATCTCTAAGAAGATATGTGACGGTTACTTGCATTCGCCAGAAGATAGTTACAGTGAGGCTCTGAAGGCCTTTTTACAATAAACAGGAATGCCAAAAAACCTAGACATAAAAAAACCTAACCCTAGGAGATGAAGCGCCAAAAGTCATGTGGGCCCCGTTTGGGTAAGTAAGTACATCAACTTCCCGAGGTCGTAACTTTTGCATACAATCTTTGTTTTAGGTGTGTGATAGCTCGTTGGAAAGGTATTGTCGAGGAGATAAATTTTGGGGGTTCAATCATGCCTTTGGCTATCATTGAGAATCTTGATCTTGAAAAACCTTCATTTGGGCCCTCAAAATGGCCTTGGAAGTTAAAAACTTCTAAAAATAGTAAATTGCCAAAATTGCCAGAAAACTATTTTGATCCAGTCGAAAAAGGTGGGTGGCCATCGATATCCACCTGGATCAGTCCTCCCTCCTTAGGAAGCAATGGTATCCATTGTGTTGACTTCCCGGGGGAGAGGGAAAAGCGTTTGTTGACTCTGCATCTTGGTGAGCTACTTGCCTTTCTAGAGACGTCGCGTGCTCAATTTGTGGAAGTTTGTCACGAACCAATTGAGGTTGAGGTCATTCAACAAGTCGGGCTACATGAGAGGACGATGTGCAGAAGGAATATTTGCGCTTTGTTGCAACCTTGTCGACTTTCTTTTGTTTGGTAGAAGGTGCTTGGGGCGAGGATGTGGTGGTTGCAGTGTCTTGTTCTCCTTTTGAACAGATTGTGAAGAAGCTAAATTTTGCAGTATGAGATACTACCTTGCGACACTTTTTAGGTGGAACGGTATTTGGAACTACCTCTAGTATTCTGTAGAGATGAACCCCTAGAGAAACAATGACACTACGGGGTCAAGACTCATAAACAACATGGCGCTTCGACATATATGGTTGGCCCATGATAACATCACAGATATCCAATGGGGCAACATGACATAATAACTCATCCTTGAAGGGTTGGATGATGTATGACAATTTACATTGTTTGCTGACACGAAGATCTCATCCTTGGCAAAACCACCCAATGTTGTAAGGTTGCGGGTGTGGTGTTGTCGACAATCCCAACTATTTGACGACCTAAGATGAGATGAGGTTCTTCTATCTTCCACTATCAACAATAAAATGCAACGGGGTCCCCTTCACCCACATCCGTGAATCAAAAAGGTGCTCCCCCTCTTCAGGATCTAGTGGTTCTTCTAGTTGAATTGTTGTGATCACGACAACAGCAATGGCGTCTACGTCAATGATCTGTCCTTTACCATTATTTTTTGAATCAGATTCTGAATCATGATTTGACTCTTCGTCTTTGATCTCGGCCACCAATGATTGTTTTGAGCGACATTCATCGGTGTTGTGCCAGGGGATTTTGTGGAACTCGCACCATTTTCCAGTGTCCTTTGTCTTCCTGTGACCCTTCTTTTCCTGTGTCTTGGACTAGTTTTTGAGAGACTGTTTGTTAGGGACGTCTTTGTCGTACTTCGGTTGTTTTGGATTTGCAGACCCAAACTCCCGTTTGTTCTGGTGCTTAAATTTCTATTCGATTTTAACAGCATATCAATAAGAAGCACCGAGTGATGAGATCTCAAGAAAATCCATTTCATTCTGGATGTATCTGTGTAGAGCCCCACGGTATTTCATAACCAAATGCCACTCAGAGTCTTTCATACCCAGATTGGTGCGCAAGGTATGGAAGGTATTGGTGAACTCCAGAACTGCTTGACCCCTCCCTTGCCGCAGTATGGTCCATCTCATGTACTGGTCCTCATAGTTGCCAACAAGGTAATACTGTTCCTTTATCGCATCCACACAAAAATCCCAAGAGGGATCAACCTCGTATATTCCAGACTCCTTTGTGGAACTTTTCTCCCAGTAAGTTTCCCACCAATGTTTGACATGAGGGAGATATTTAAGGAGTGCGAAGGTGATCTTTTCTTTGTTAGAAAAATTATGAACAGATAAATAACCTTCTAGCATAGTTAACCATTTTTCTAGGGCTTCTGCATATATCTATCCTTCAAGTACAGAAATATCAAAATTAACTTGTAACTTGAAAGGCGAGGTGCCTCCAAAGTGTTTGCTTGATGAAGATGTGCCTACTGTTATTGGTAGGCATTGAAGGATGTGGGAAAAATTATCCATGATTTCGTCCCTCTATCGTGTGAGAGCTTGCTCAAGCAACATATTGATAGGATCGTCTGCTCCGTCGTTTTTATTTTCTTCCGCCATTGAGGATTTCTTGGGTGTGCAAGAGATATTTTATTCAATAGAGACAAGCTCAAGATTTAACTTGCTATACTCAAACCTCATCGGGGACATGCACTGAAAAAACGATCAAGAGCATCCTGCTTTGATACCACTGATTTGGATTATTTTCGGCATGAAATGAGATCGGAGATATAATAAAGAAATGCACTGAGATATTGCAGATATTCAATAATATAACAGAAATATATTAGAGATGCAACCATAAACACAGAGATACAGTAATACACAATTTCTATTAATGAAAGAAATGTACAAAGACTGTAAAAATACAGAGTGAAAGACTCGCTAGAATGGTGGCAGCTTATCTCTGAGAAGAGATGTGACGGCTACTCGCATTCACCAGAAGATGGGTACATTGAGGCTCTGAAGGCCTTTTTACAATAAACAGGAATTCCAAAAACCCTATATATCCAAAAACCTAACCCTAGGAGATGAAGCGCCAAAATTCATGTGGGCCCCGTTTGGTTAAGTGAGTACATCAACTTCTTGGGGTCGTAACTGTCACATACGATCTCCTTTTTAGGCATGTGATAGCTCGTTGGAAAGGTATTTTTGAGGAGATGCATTTTGGGGGATAAATTATGATTTTGGAAATCATTGAGAACCTTGATCTCAAAAAACCTTCATTTGGGCCCTCAAAATGGCCCCGGAAGTTAAAAACTGCTAAAAATAGTAAATTGTCAAAATTGCCAAAAAATTGTTTTGAGCCAATCGGAAAAGGTGGGTGGCCAAAGATATCCACCTGGATCAATCCTCCCTCATTAGGAATTAATGGTATTCCATTACGTAGAGTTCTCGAGGGAGAGGGAAAAGCGTTTGCTGAATTTGCATCTTGGTGAGTTGCTTGCCTTTCTGGAGATGTCGCGCTGCTCAGTTTGTGGAAGTTTGTCATGAACCTATTGAGGCTAAGTCCGTTCAACAAGTCGTGATACATGAGAGGATGATGTGAAGAAGGAATATTTTCACTTTGTTGCAACCTTGTCGACTTTCTACTATTTGATAGAAGGTGTTTGGGGTGAGGCTGTGGTGGTTACAGTGTTCTTATGTTCTCCTTTTGAATAGATTGTGAAGAAGCTAAATTTTGTAGTATGAGATACTACCTTGCGACACTTTTTAGGTGGAACAGTAGTTGGAACTACCTCTGGTATTCTGTAGAGATGACCCCCTAGAGAAACAATGACACTGGGAGGTCGAGACCCATAAACATTATGGCACTTCCACATATATGGTTGGCCCAAGATAACATCACAGACATCCAATGGGGAAACATCACATAATACCTCATCCTTGAAGGATTAGATGCCATATGACAATCAACATTGTTGGCTGACATGAAGATCTCATCCTTGGAGAAGCCACCCAATGTTGTATGGTTGTGGGTGTGGTGTTGTTGACAATCCCAATTGTTTAACAACCTCTGCTGAGATGAGGTTCTTATGGCTTCCACTATCAACAACAAAATGCAGCGGGGTCCCCTTTACCCACATATGTGAATGAAAAAAGAGATCCCCCTCTTCAGAATCTATTGGTTCTTCTAGTTGAATTATTGTGGTCGCGACAATAGCATTGGGGTCCGCATAAATGATCTGTCCTTTACCATTATTTTCAAAATTAGATTCTGAATCAGGGTTCAGCTCTTTGTCTTTGATCTCGTCCACCAATTATTGTTTTGAGTGACATTCATTAGTGTTGTGCTAGGTACTTTTGTGGAACTCACACCATTTTCTGGTGTCCTTCTTTGTCTTCCTATGACCCTTATTTTCCTGTGTCTTGGATTAGTTTTCGGGAGACTGTTTTTTAGGGCCATCTTTGTCATACTTCAGTTGTTGCATATTTTCATACCCGAACTCCCATTTGTTCTGGTGCTTAACTTTTTGCTCGATTTTAACAGCATATCAAAAAGCAGCACCGAGTGATGAGATGTCCAGAAAATCCATTTCATTCTGGATGTATCTGTGTAGATCCCCATGGTATTTCATAACCAAATGTCGCTCGGAGTCTTGAATACTCAGATTGATGTGCAAGGTATGGAAGGTATTGGTGAACTCTGGAACTACTTGGCCCCTCTCTTGCCGTTGTGTGGTCCATCTCATGTACTGGTCCTCATAGTTTTCAATAGAGTAATATTGTTCCTTTACCGCATCCACACAAAAATCCCAAGGGGCATCGGCCCCGTATATTCTAGACTCCTCTATGAAACTTTGCTCCTAGTAAGTTTCCCACCAATGTTTGACATGAGGGAGAGCTTTAAGGAGTGTGAATATGATCTTTTCTTTGTTGGAAAAATTGTGAACAGAGAAATAACCTTCTAGCAAAGTTAACCATTTTTCTAGGTCTTCTGCATCTATCTGTCTTTCAAGTACAGGAATATCAAAATTAACTTGTACCTTGAAAGGAGAGGTGCCTCCAAAGTGGTCACTTGATGAAGATACGCCTGATGTTATCAACAGGCGTTGAAGGATTTGGGCACAATTTTCCATCATTTCGTCCCTCTGTCGCGTGAGAGTTTGCTCAAGAAACAGATTGATAGGATCGTCTACTCCGTCATTTTTCTTTTCTTCCACCATTGAGGGTTTAACGGGTGTGCGAGAGTGATTGTATTCAAGAGAGACAATCTTGAGACCAAACTTGCTATACTTGGACATCGTTGGAGACATGCACTGAAAAAATGATAAAGAGCAGCCTGCTCTGATACCACTGATCGGAATTATGTTCGGCACAAAATGAGATCGGAGGTATAATAAGGAAATGCACAGAGATATCGCACTTATTCGATAATATAATAGAAATATATCAGAGATGCAACCATAAACACAGAGATATAGTAATACATGATTTCTATTAATGAAAGAAATGTACAGAGACTGTAAAAATACAGAGTGAAAAACTCGCTAGAATGGTGGCAGCTTATCTCTGAGAAGAGATGTGACGGCTACTCGCATTAGCCAGAAGATAGTTACAATGAGGCTCTAAAGACCTTTTTAAAATAAACAGAAATTTCAAAAACTCCAGACATCCAAAAACCTAACACTAGGAGATGAAGCGCCAAAAGTCATGTGGGCCCCGTTTGGGTAAGTGAGTACATCAACTTTTCAGGGTCGTAACTTTCCCATAAGATCTTCGTTTCAGGTGTGTGATAGCTCGTTGGAAAGGTATTGTCGAGGAGATTTATTTTGGGGGATAAATCATGCCTTTAGATATCATTGAAAACTTCTATCTCGAGAAACCTTCATTTGGGCCCTCAAAATGTACCCGAAAGTTAAAAACTGTTAAAAATAGTAAATTGCCAAAATTGCCAAAAAACTGTTTTGAGCTAGTCAG
>JASDQU010437132.1:0-13590 GCA_032191745.1 Picea mariana | reverse complement strand
TTCCCGGGGTTGTAACTTTCACATACGATCTCTAGTTTAGGCATGTGATAACTCGTTGGAAAGGTATTGTAGACGAGATTAATTTTGGGGGATCAATAATTCTTTTGATTATCATTGAGAACCTTGATCTTGAAAAACCTTCATTTGGGGCCTCAAAATATCCCCAAAAGTTGAAAACTGCTAAAAATAGTAAATTGCTAGAAAACTGTTTTGAGCCAGTCAAAAAAGGTTGGTGACCACCGATATCCACCTGGATCAATCCTCCCTCTTTAGGAAGCAATGGTATCCATTTCATTGAGTTCCCAGGGAAGAGGGAAAAGCGTTTGCTGAATCTGCATCTTGGTGAGTTGGTTACCTTTCTGGAGACTCCGCGTTGCTCAATTTGTGGAAGTTTGTCACGAACCTATTGAGGCTGAGGCCATTCAACAAGCCAGGCTACATGAGAGGATGATGTGTAGAAGGAATATTTTCACTTTTCTGAAACCTTTTTGACTTTATTTTGTTTGATAGAAGGTACTTGGGGATAGGTTGTGGTGGTTGCAGTGTCCTTCTGTTCTCCTTTTGAACAGATTGTGAAGAAGACAAATTTTGTAGTATGAGATACTACCTTGCAACACTTTTTAGGTGGAATAGTAGTTGGAACAACCTCTGGTATTATGTAGAGACGACCCCCCAGAGAAACAATGACACTACGAGGTCAAGACTCATAAACAACATGGCGCTTCCACATATATGACTGGCCCAAGAGAACATCACAGAAATCTAGTGGGGCAACATCACATAATACCTCATACTTGAAGGGTTGGATGAAGTATGACAATCAACATTGTTGGCTGACATGAAGATCGCATCCTTGGCGAAGCCACCCAATGTGGTGCGGTTGCGGGTGTGGTGTTGTCGACAATCTCAACTATTTGATGAATTTTTCTGAGATGAGGTTCTTCTAGCTTCTGTCATCAACAATAAAATGCAGCGGGGTCCCCTTAACCCACATCTTTGAATGAAAAAGGTGCTCCCCCTCTTTAGGATCTATTGGTTCTTTTGGTTGAATTGTTGCAGTCGTGACAATAGCAGTGTGGTCCGCGTCAATGATCTGTCCTTTACCATTATTTTCAGAATCAGATTCTGAATCAAGGTTCAGCTCTTTGTCTTTGATCTCGACCACCAATGATTGTTTTGAGTGACATTCATCGGTGTTGTGCCAGGGGATTTTGTGGAACTCACACCATTTTCTGGTGTCCTTCTTTGTCTTCCCGTGACCCTTATTTTCCTATGTCTTGGAATGGTTTTCAAGAGACTGTTTGTTAGGGCCATCTTTTTCATACTTCGGTTCTTGTGGATTTGCAGACCTAAACTCCCATTTTTTCTGGTGCTTAAATTTCTGCTTAATTTTAACAACATATCGATAAGCAGCACCGAGTGATGAGATGTCCAGAAAATCCATTTCAGTCTAGATGTATCTGTGTAGAGCCCCATGGTATTTGAGAACCAAATGTCACTTGGAGTATTTGATACCCAGCTTGGTGCACAAGGTATGGAAGGTATTGGTGAACTCTGGAACTTCTTGGCCCTTCTCTTTTCGCAGTGTGGTCCATCTCATGTATTGGTCCTCATAGTTGCCAACAGGGTAATATTGTTCCTTCACCGCATTCACAAAAAAATCCCAAGTGGGATCAGCCCCGTATATTCCAGACTCATCTCTGGAACTTTTCTCCCAGTAAGTTTCCCACCAGTGTTTGACATAAGGGAGATATTTAAGGAATGCAAAGGTGATATTTTCTTTGTCAGAAAAATTATGAACAGAGAAATAACCTTCTAGCAAAGTTAACCATTTTTCTAGGGCTTCTGCATCTATTTGTCCTTCAAATATAGGAATATCAAAATTAAATTTTACCTTGAAAGGCAAGGTGCCTCCAAAGTGGTCTCTTGATGAAGATGTGTCTGTTGTTATTGGAAAGCGTTGAAGGATGTGGGAAAAATTCTCCATCATTTCGTCCCTTTGTCACGTGAGAGCTTGCTCAAGAAACAAATTGATAGGATCGTCTGCTCCGTAATTTTTATTTTCTTATGCCATTAAGGGTTTCTTGGGTGTGCAAGAGCGATTGTCTTCAAGAGAGACAAGATCGAGACTGAACTTGCTATACTCATACCTCGCCGGGGACATGCACTGAAAAAATGATCAAGAGAAGCCTGCTCTGATACCACTTATCTGGATTATTTTCGGCATGAAATGAGATCAGAGATATAATAAAGAAATGCACATAGATATCACAGATATTCAATAATATAACATAAATATATCAGAGATTCAACCATAAACACAGAGATACAGTAATACACAATTTCTATTAATGAAAGAAATGTACATAGACTGTAAAAATACAGAGTGAAAGACTCGCTAGATTGGTGGCAGCTTATCTTTGAGAAGAGATGTGACGACTACTCGCATTCGCTAGAAGATGGTTACAATGAGGCTCTGAAGGCATTTTTACAATAAACAAGAATGCAAAAAACCCTATACATCCAAAAACCTAACCCTAGGAGATGAAGCGCCAAAAGTCATGTGGGCCTCGTTTGGGTAAGTGAGTACATCAACTTCCCGAGGTCATAACTTTCGCATACGATATCCATTTTAGGCGTGTGATAGCTCGTTGGAAAGGTATTGTCGAGGAGATTCATTTTGGTGGATAAATAATGCCATTAGATAAAATTGAGAACCTATATCTTAAAAAACCTTCATTTGGGCCCTCAAAATGGCCCCGAAAGTTAAAAACTACTAAAAATAGTAAATTGCCAAAATTGCCAGAAAATTGTTTTGAGCCAGTCGAAAAAGGTGGGTGGCCACTGATGTCCACCTAGATCACAACATGGACACAATAAAGGAGGTTAAGATTAATCTATCCTCCAAGTTTGACATGAATGATCTCAATGAAACTAACTTCATTCTAGGAATGGATATTAAGAGAGATTGAGCCACTAGAAAGCTCTGGTTGAATAAGATGAAGTATATTGAAATAGTTCTGAAACGATTCAACATGCATGATTTCAAACCAATGAAGGTGCCAATTTCCAGGGGAGCAAGGCTTACTACTAAATAGTGTCCAAAGACATAGGAATAAATAGAGGACATGGAATGTGTTCCCTATGCAAGTGTTGTTGGTTGTCTAATTTATGTGATGGTCTGCACTCGACCAAACATTTCCCATGCAATGGGAGTGTTGATAAGGTACATGTCAACACCTAGAAAGGAGCACTGGATAAATGTCAAGAGAGTATTGAGGTATTTGTGTGGCACAAAGGACTATGTTATATGATACGAAGGAAGACCTGAAGGTGACAGTGGTAAATTAAATGTACATTGATTTTTCGATGTCGACTGGGCTAGAAATCTTGCTCAACAGGGATAGACAAATGAATATATATTCAAGATGTTCGGTGGAGAAATAAGCTGGATGGGTAAGTGATAAATGGTCATAGTATTGTCAACAAAAAAAGATGAATACATGGTGTCCACTCATGGAAGCAAAGAAGTGGTATGGATGCAAAGGTTGTGTTCAGAAATCAAGTTTGAGTAGAGAGATATGAAGGTAATTTACTGTTTAAAAGCGCAATATTTCTAGCAAAGAACCCTTCTTATCATTCAAATACTAAGCACATTGATGTACAATACCATTTCGTAAGAGACATGGTGGAAAGTAACAAGGTGCTACTGGAGACATGTTATAAAACATAGTAGACTCATTGACCAAGTTTATGAGTGTTGTGAAGTTCTCTTGATGCAGAGAGGCAATGAGCATTGATACTTTGGGTCTATGAACGAAAGTTCAAGAATCTCTTATTTCAGAAAAGAAGACAACAAGTGGGAGAATGTTGGTTTTTTATATTCTTTGCAATGAAAGTCGAGTCGAGGTGAATTGAATGATGGTCGAAGGTCAAGGTGGATCGACAACAATTGAAGTCGAGGTGGATCGACAACAATTGAAGTCGAGGTGGATCGATAAAAATTTGGAGGTCGAGGTGAGTTGGAAGGGTAAAGTCGAAGTCAAATATGTCGACTACAATTCAACTAATAAGAGGTCGAAGTGTGGGCATGAGATGACTGACTAGACAATCAATGAAGGTCAACTGGTAGTTGACTAGTAATACAACTTGGAGTCGATTGTAACAAAATCCTAGGATCTGCGGGATTTGTAGCCAATGATATGCATGGATATGTAACCTCTTTTTGGAACCAAGTATTTAGGGTTTTTCCATTTTTAAAGCCTGTAAAGAGGCATTTTGTAAGGTCATAAATCCTAATGCAAAATATGCTAATGCATGTGTAAATAGTAGGTTGTTAGTCATGTAGAGGTAAGTTGAATTGGCTACATGGTTTTTTTGGCACAGGAAAGAGGGTGGTGTCGATTGTATATTAGGTGTGGACCAAGGTTAGACATGTAACCTTTTATTCAGATTGAATAAGACAACAAGAGAGAAGAATGCTCAAGGAATGTTGGTTTTCTCGGTTTGGGTTTCTAGGGTAAAATATTTGTGTATTGTGTGATTGATTTATCATTTACGTTCTTGATTCAATTTTTCTTCTCTTCTGCTAGGTTTCAATGTGGAAGTGTATCTCATTTCTTGACATTAGTTTCTTGTATAGCCTAGGATCCATCAAATATGAATCTTAAGTGATCACCTTCTTCAAATTGGTAACCATAGGTGTAGCCACCAGTATACAGTCCTCCATCCTAAATCTCCTCAAGATATCTACTACATACTTCCCTTAACCAATGAAGATCTCACATGATACATGCAATACCTATAACGCCAATAAATGATGCATCAAGATGATTTCCTTGATCTCGAGCTCATTAGCCAAATTTTCTTTGCACCTTACAATAAGTTCCTTTGCACCTGTGACAAAACAATCATCAATGTATATAAACAAGATGAGTGGATCTACCCCAACAAGTATGAAGTACAAGTTAGGATGCACCTCACTCTTGGTAAATCCTATACTCAGCAAGTATCCATCAATCCTGGAATACCATGTGTTGGGTGCATGTTTGAGTCCATACAAGGCTTTATTAATCCTACACACATAAGAATCCCTCCCATGTACCTCAAATTCCTGACGTTTCTCTATGTATACCTCCTCCTCAATGATCCCGTTGAGGAAAGATGTTTTCACATCCATATGATGTAACCTCCACCCCATAACTAAAGCAATAGAAATTAAAACTTGAATAGAATCATACCTGGTGACTGGAGGAAATGTCTCCTCATAGTACACTCGCTCTTTCTAGGAGAATCCTCTTGCCACAAACCTCACCTTGAACTTCTTTATGATACCATATGCAACATGCTTGATCTTGTAGAGCTACTTGGAACTCACAACTGACTTCCCCTCTGGTCTCAATACTATGTCCCAAACATCATTCCTCATAATAGAGGTGTACTCCTCTACCATGGAATATTGTGATAGCTACTGATATGATACTTCCTAAAAACTAGAAGGCTCAACATCAATGATTCTACACATAAGAACCATATAGTTCATAAACTTATTTGGAGTCCTACACTCTCTAAACTCACTCCTAGGAGCCTCACCAACATCCTTCAATGTCTGTAATAGCCACTTGGGTCTTCTAACAGTACTGGAAGGGGATAAATTCTCCTCCCCACATGAATTATGAACTGTTGATTGTTTCTCATCCTTCATAGATTGTTGCTCCTTATCCCATATCACTACTAGTGACACTTGAAATCTCCTTGATGCCAATTTCTCCTCGAACTTAACATATCTTCTCACAACTATATTTCAATGCACTACAATGAAGATCCTATAAGCATTTGAGGTCTCATTTTACCCCAAAATTATACCATTCTTTCATGAAGGCTACAACTTCTTCCTCTTCTCCATAGGCACATAGATGCAGACTGGAAAACCAAATATCCTGAAATGACCAATCTCTAGCTTCAATCCTGAGAAATCCTCTTCCAGAGTCTCGTCCACCAATATCTTGTGAGGACTCTTATTCTTCACACATATCATTGTGTTATACACCTATGCCCAAAGAACCATAGGAAACTCTTGGTCATGTATCATATCCCTAGAAGAATTGATGATGGATCAATTCTTTCTCTCTGCAACCCCATTCTACTGAGGGTTGTATGAGACTATCAAATCCCTATTGATCCTTGTTTCCTTGTAGAAATACTTGAAGTTATTGGAGGTGTACTCTCCCCCATTGTATGACCTCAAGACGTTAATATTCTTTCCTGTTTGGTTCTCCACCTGAGCTCTAAACGTTTGAAACCGACTAAAGGCCTTATCCTTGGTCTTCATAAATAAGATCCATTTTTTCTTGGAATAGTCATCAATACAATTCACATAGTATGGCTATCCATGTATTGATGCTACTGAAATCATCCCACTCACTTCTGAATTGATAAGATCCAATATCCCCTTGGACCTACTCTTGTTGTTAGAAAAAGAATCCTTGGCATTCGTTCCAAGTGCACACCCTCTACACACTCCCTATTTCTCAATACTAAACTATTGAAGACCTATAACAATCTTACTCATATTGAAAAATTCTTTGTAGTTTAAATGTCCTAACCTCCTGTGCCACAAATCACATAGGTTTTCACTATCATGTACGAATTCTTGAACAAGATTTCCCTATAACCTGTACAAAGTTCCCTCTCTAACCCTAATGACCAATGTTATGTCGAGGCTAGCTTTCTCTGGATGCATGAGTAATTTCCCTCTCTAGAAAGTAATGACAAAATACATGTCCTCCATAGCTGAGATTGAAATCAAATTCTTCTTCAAACCTGGTACGTAAAGCACATCATGGGCATCAAATAGACCTCTTAACTCAAGCTAGAACATAATTGTTCCCTTTTCCTTCACTACATACTTGGAATCATCAACAAGTTTCCCATGAACATCTGAGTCCCTCTCCATCATAATGCTAAATAGATCATGTGCTTATGTCATATGATTAGATGCATCACTATCCAAGAACCTGACACTCTTCATAGTTGTGCTGGTAGAAAGAAAAGAAACTAATGAGTAATCCTACTCAAACTTTACTGCAAACTGATCAAGTTGCATCTCTACCAATGCTACTGTCTACATATTTCATGTACCTTACTTATTTTATGGACACTGAGATTCATAATGTCCATTCCTATGACATTAGAAGCACTTTATTTTACTTGAGTCCTTCTTCTTCCCTGGCCGTGATGATCGTCCATCACTGTCACCCTTCTTGCTAGAACCCTTTTCTTTTCCCGTCTTTTTCCTACTGACAAGAGTGAAGTCCTCCTCACTACCTCCCTGCTTGTTTCTCTTAGAATCTTCCCAAGTATCTTCCTGAATGTAATCATCCCAAAGTCTATGCTAATATCAGAGTTTCTCCTCAGCATAGACTCCCTTGAAAAATGGTTCCCATGACTTGGGAAGACCATTTAGTAACACATTCATGACCTCCTCTTCCTTCTTTTTATCCCCTATGGATGCAAGTTGTGTTAAAAAAAACAGGATCGTGGAGCAATAAAATAAAACAAATGTGGAAATAAAACAAAGAAGATACAAATACAATAGAGACACAATTATACGTGGTTCACCCAGTGTGGGCTACATCCACCAGAGAAATTTCCAGGTCCTTCCTTTATTATTATCCAACAAATGAAGGGATACAACCTACAACACAGTCATTGTAACTCCCTCTTCTTTCTCTCACAATATCCTCACTCAGAATACAATATTCACCGAGATACATAGATGCAATACATTTCCCTCATAAACAAGGGTTTCCTTCTAGGGAAAAAAACCCTAACATAAATTCTATTGTTATATTTGTGACCTTATAATGAATGGTCCTTATTTACAATGAATTTACAATATACATTTACAAGGAAATTTTTCCTTTGGGGGCTTTGTTGTCGAACCCCCATCAGGGAACGATATCCCTCAAACCCCCATCGGGGGCCTGCTTGCCCCCGGATCCCCTAGCTGGGGGGATAGCCTCCCCAGACCCCATAGGGGGGGTAACCCCCCCTACACTCCCCCATGTGGAGGAATGTACATTCTTCTAGGGTGTAAAGTCTTCATGGGGTATAAACACGGCTGGAAAAAAAAGACCTCTAAATCAGAAAGATAGTCAAACTCCACAACCAAAAATCTCCCACTTTGAGACTAATCTCAACAAATCCACCGTCATTGTATCTACTGGACTATGATCCTTCTTGGACCTAGAAAATTTCTCATCTTCACCTTCATGCTTGAAGATCAACTGAAACTGAGCAGGAACTCTGTTTCTCCCTGGTTACTCCCTTTGTTAACATGTCTACAAGATTCTAGCTAGTGTGTATCTTTTCCAACTTCAATTGTCCATCTTCCAAGATGGATCATATGAAATGGTACATGAGTTGTATATTCTTAGTCTTTGAATGGAATTTTGAGTTCTTTGCAAGATGAATGACACTCTCACTGTCATAGTACAACCTTCTATCCTCATGCTTCTTTCCCAATTCCTTCATAAACCTCTATAACCAAATAATATTTTTAATAGCCTCTGTAGTAACAACATACTCTTCTTATTTTGTTAAAAGTGAAACAACCTTTTGAAGTTGCGAAATCCAACTTAATGTTGTTACACCTATAGTAAAAACATACCCTGTGGTGATCCTCCTATTATCTTTATCCCCTGACATATCTGAATCAACATATCCCTATAGAACAGTGTATGAACCTCCAAAAAATAATGCATGGGTAGAAATACCTCTCAAATACTTAAGAATCCACTTTACTTCCCCCCAATGTTCTTTACCTGGATTGTTAATATATTTGCTCACAACTCCCATTGCAGGTGCAATATCTGGTCTTATGCAAACCATCTCATAAATCAAGATGCCAATTGTTGATGAATAAGGGACCTTTGACATGTATTCTATCTCCTCTCGTGTCTTGGGACACATTTTCTTAGTTAATTTGAAATGGATGGAAAAAGGTGTACTAACTAGTTTTGCATTCTGCATTCTAAACCTCTCCAACACCTTCTCTATGTACTCACCCTGAGACAATGTCAATTTGCGATTTTTCTTGTCTCTTGCTATTCTCATACAAAGGATTTTCTTTGCAGCACCCAAATCCTTCATCACAAATGAATTATCTAATTTATTCTTGAGCACATTTATATCCTTCATATCAGACCTTGCAACAAGCATGTCATCTACATACAATAGGAAGATAATATAGTTTCCATTTTCTAGCCTTTTAAAATAAACACAGTGATTGGAATGGCATCTACTATAACCTTGTTCTATCATAAACCTATCAAACTTAAAATACCATCGTCTTGGAGCTTACTTTAGGCCATACAAGCTCTTCTTCAATCTACATACCAAATTCTCCTTTCCTTTGAACTCATACCCCTGTGGCTGTTGCATATAAATCTCTTCCTCCAAATCCCCATGGAGAAAATTTATTTTTACATTTAACTGTTCAAGATGAAAATATTCTACTCCCACAAGACTTAAAAATAGTCCTAATTCAAGTCATTTTAACAAGAGAAATTATTTCATCAAAAACTATACCTTTGTTTTGTGCAAACCCCTTTACAACAAGTCTAGCCTTGTACCACTTTTTTCCCCCATATTCTTCCTTCAACTTGTAAACCCATTTATTATGTAATGCTCTTTTTCCTACATGCAACTGAACCAAACCCCAAGTCTGGTTATTTACTAGAGAATCCATTTCCTCTTTCATTCCTTTCTCCCACTTCTTTTTGGTGTCTACCTGCATTGCCTCTTCATAACATTATGGTTCAAGAGAATCAATCAACAATAAATAATACAATGAAGGAGAGTATCGTTCAGGGGGTATACTTAACCTGGTAGATCTTCTAACAACACTTGTAGGATTTTGAGGTACCTACTTCTCCTGTTATTGTAGATTTTGATTTTCTAGTTCCTTTAGAATTTATTTTTCAGTGATCTCATCAAGCACTGTGTATTCTTGTTTTTCTTTTTCCTATTTCTTTCTCTACAACTGATCTTTGTACATGACCTTCTCATTGAATATGACATCTCTACTCCTAATGATTTTTTGATTTTCATAATCCCATAAGCGATAATCAAAATCATTCACATCATATCCAATCAAGGTACACTTCTTGGATTTTTCCTCAAGCTTTGTTCTATTTTCTTTATCAATATGGACAAATGCTTCACAACTAAAAGTCTTCAAAAAAGAATAGTTTACCTTTTTACTTGTCCATGCCTACTCTAGAATTCCACCATCCAAATAGCTTTAAGGTCGTATGTTTATTAAGTAAACAACAACATCTATCAGAGTTTAGGGTATAGATGGTAACATTATCAGAGTTAGACATATGCACCGATCTAAATCCATTCCTTAAAACCATCTTCCTATTCAAGTTATTGATATGGAATAAAACTACCAAGGCATCAAACATCTCTTTGTTCATCTTCTTCTTGAATATGCAAGCAATTAGATGATCCTTTATTGAATCCAAGAGGACCCTCTCTGCTTTGATCTCCTTCTTGTTGTGATTTTCCAAAGCTATCGGATTTGTCGGTGGAACAACTACTTTGTCCACTAACTGCAAACAACCATACCCATTTAACACCAAAGTTACTCTTGCTTTCCAACATAGGAAGTTGGATGCTCCATCCAATTTGTCTTCAAATATTAACAATGTTGTTTCCATCCCTAATACCTGATAAACTACCTTGGAAATAACTTGTCACTGAAAAATGCCCTTGTACTGACCTGTACAGACTTGTACATTCCTATCACCATTGTGACCCCACGTACGTACACACTTGTTCTTACTGACACTCGTGTATATATGAATGTCTCCAAATACGCCCACATATGTACACACTTGTCCCTTTTGTAACTTGCATACAACCTTGTAAACCTGCAAAACCCTTGTTCTTTCTCAGTTTGATTGTTTCCCTAATATCCTTCCTTCAATTTCTTCCTGCTATTTATGGATCTGCTAAGATCTCCTAAAGAACTGATAGATGTTCTATCAACTTCTATGGCTCTAAGATCTAGCTTCCCTTCCTAGTATGTGTTATGATACCATGTTGAAATTCCTCTTACTCCAACACCTAGGTGTCTTGTTATCTAGTGATTTCCTTACTACATATCATATTAATAGCTCACAAAATAAAAAAACACCATTGAAATACTCAACTCAAATAAATCTAGCAGAAGAAAAACTGGAAACCAAATTATGCACACATAAACACCAATATTTTTGGGTAG
Source organism: Picea mariana (assembly GCA_032191745.1). NCBI lineage: Eukaryota > Viridiplantae > Streptophyta > Pinopsida > Pinales > Pinaceae > Picea > Picea mariana. Next base: position 2,297 of record JASDQU010437132.1, on the reverse strand, counting down.
ATACCTCTAGAAAAACCCTGGAGGGAAAACCAGTGTTGAGAATGATTTTACTATGCTAAAATCAGAGCTTCTGTAATAGGGATATTGGCCCACTGAGAGAAACACAACTATAGACAAAACTGGTAAAGTATGTTCCACTGTACGACTCAGATATGCACGTGTTTTTAGGTGTACATGCCTTTCCTTAAGTGCCCCCATGTATACGCACCTATCTCCACTAGAGCCCACATACATGGATGGAAAATTCCACATGACACAACCTTTCCTGTGGCTTGGCTTGAATAAAATCCACTTGTGGATGCCTCTGTTGTCTCTTCTCCTTGACTTATATGATCTCTATATGGAAGTAATTTTCTAGCTATCCAACACCTCCTTGAATCACAGTCCTTCATGATATAACCCTCTCTGTGTCGACTATCTCAACACAACTCCTATCAAGTGTCAAGTTTCTTCTCCTTTATCCTAGCCTTGCTTTTATAAGCTTGATTTATAACATGAACCTAATCTCCAAAGTTATTGACGATTGTGATTACTTCTCACCTCACTTGAGATCAATGTCTAATATTAAATGCTAACTTTTAACATTTACTTAAATAAATCAATTAATTAATTAAATCACTTTACTTTAATAATTCCTTGAATTAAAGTAAATTTACCAAGGTAAAAGTATTTCGACGATTTCCACACATCTAGACACATAGACTTGTCAAAAATACCTATTCGACGCTACAACTAATATCAACACCAAGACCTTTCCTCAAGGGATCTTTGATGAATTTTAAAAACACATTATAGGCATTGGTTCCAAGATCATGAGGAAAATGGGCTATGATGGCCAAGGGATAGGAAAGGAATGCCAAGGGGTTGTGAGCCCCATTGAAGCTCAATAGAGGCCAAAGAATGAAGGACTAGGATTAAGTGGACAAGAATCCAACATAAGTTCCACTCAAAACCGCCTTCATCAAGGAAAGAGGAACCATAAAAGAATCCATTCCCATGGAGGAAAAGGAAACTATAAAAGGAGTGTGCAACAAAGCTCCCAAATCTACTTGTAGAGCCTTGGAAGAGGGTAGCAAATAGATGATTCCAGCCTAGATCCACTCCAAGTCTTGGAGTACAAAGCAACCAATATGGAAAGCATCTTCACAAACCAAAAAGGTATGACATAGTATATTTTTTTTTTTGTTGCAAGAAAAGATGTCATAAGGCTAGAAATTGTTGGAACTCTAGAAGGCCAAGCATCCCATGCAAGAACTATTGAAAGTACTATAAATTGACTGAACATTGGGAGGCCAAATGTTGGAGGCTTAACTCAAAACTCGATCCCAAGAACAGAACAACCAAGAAAAAATCTTGAAGAGTCAAGGCCAAGGGGAAATAGGAGTTGCTTGCACTTGCATCCCGAGGAGTAATGTTTGTCCAATGACCTATGGAATCAAGGAATGTCATGTCTAGCCATGATATGGACAATAGGATTATGCCCAATGTAACCCCTATTCAACTCTTATCTTTTATATTGTAGCAGAGGCACCCTTTCTTGAATATTTGTCGGAGGATGCTTGAAGGAAAAGAAGAAGAATATGGAAGGGAGTTGAAGATTTTGGGAACCAAAAGTATGCAAATGGGGATGTGTGATCAGAATTGGATCCTTTCCAAAATCTAATTGTAAACTTTGTAATAAACGTTTAATTTTTTTTTTGACAAGGTTGAAGAAATGTCCAAAATTCACTTGGGAGTTGAAATGAACCATTGTGATGGTTGGAATTCCAAGGTATCCCATTCAAAATCAAGGTTGTGGAGAAGAAGTGCACTAAATGGGGAGGATATATGAGGAGGAAATGAAGAAGGGAAGTCATAGAGATGAGAGATCAAAGAATATATATGGTTATTGACTAGGGGATAAGAAAACATTGAGTCTATCCCATGTGAGTAAAGATTGTTTTTGAGCCATGGCCATCTGCAAATTTATTTCCAATGAGTATGAATACACTAAATTTGTGTATAGATCACCCTTTTGTAATCATTTTCCTTCTTAATAAGATCACCAATCAATCTATTTTTTCTAGTTGGGTTTCCAAGGTAAAATTTGTGTGTGTGTGGTGCATTTCAAATCTTTGTGGTTGATGAGTTGTTGAGACTAAGTGTTAAGTTTTGGTAAGTGAATGCAAATTCCATCACCAATTGACCCCTCTTTAAATTGATGTATGGTGATAAATGACACTTACAACCATGTGTTGTATCTCTGCTGGAATAAATATTGTGAATGGGTATGAATTGTGACAATCACCTATAGACAT
>JASDQU010437131.1:0-12930 GCA_032191745.1 Picea mariana | reverse complement strand
TAGTATATATATATATATATATATATATATATATATATATATATATATATATATATGGTGTACCTTCTTAGGCCATTCCAGAGTGCCTCCAAAGGCAACAAACCCTTTCTTCACTATGCAATTGGTGATCAAAAGCATGCCCTAGACGTGGGGTCTTTGCATCCATCATTGGGCTCTATTGAGTCTCCATTTTGACATGTATAATGCCCTATATCACCTTGTATCCAAGCCCTTTTTGCCAATGTTATAAGCCTATACTTGACTGTTTCCTCCAAAAACATACCTAATGACCTTGTTCATGTACACAAGAGGTAACTTATGATTAAAGCATGTTTTGTTTAACTTTCTTGAGTTAATTTGATTAAAGTGTTTTATTTTGTATAATCCTAATGGTTTGAATCATGAGCAGCATATTCCGGTATCTCAACATTTCAGTACTACAAGTCATCGTGCAATCCAGTACCAAGTCTATTCCGGTACTTGAGGTAGTTTTGATCCGGTTCTATCTGCTCTGCATCCATTCTGGTACCAAGTCATGCACTATTCCGGTATTGTCTACTCCGCATCCATTCCGGTACTCAGATTCACGACTGTGTGTATTTCGATACCAAAACCTTTGTTTCTAGAATGCACCAGTTGGACCAATATGATGATGAAGATTTCGAGAAGGCAGTTGGACTGAAGCTTCCAAATCAGTTTTCTAGATTACGATAGACTCCATCACTCATGCACTTCGTGTCATGAGGATGGAGTCTATCCCTAGAGATTCAATGTAAATAACTATTGTAATATTTTTAAAACTGTTTAATGCTTATCCATAGATATTGATAGTATCGACTTACCTTCTTTATAAGGGATGTTGTATAGACGAAAGTGTGTGTGGATAATAAGGAATGTAACAAAGTAGTTTGTCAGAACCAGATGATACATACCGTTTCAATGTATGAGGTGAAGAACTGTTGATCCAATTTACCAGTTGAAGTAATGCAAAAGATCTATTATGCAAATTCCTGAGTATGAGTAAAACGTTTTAGTTTGTTATTTTATTAAGAGGTTCCTTGTTGGTTTGGCAAGGGCCCACCGCTCCAACCAAGGTAAACCTCCCTATATATGCTTTGTGTGATTGTGTGAGTGTTTTACAGTAGTGTGTTGTCAATGATTTTTTAATCCATTTCAAGAGTTCAACATTAAGTTATTTGTTTTTGAATTGGTGTGAACAATCAGGTGCTAGACCGAATAGATATTTCCTTCTCAAATATTGGAGATTGCCATTTAATTGTTTGAAGTGCGGGATTGGTTAAGAAAATGATATTTTGAGTTTATGATTGCAATAGTTTTGGTACATCAAGGAACCAAAATACTTTATATCTCATCTTTATGTTCCATAATGAAGTCTCTCAGTTATGCTGACTGTTCCTTGTACTAATTTGTTTGAATTGAACAAAGTTGGAATTGATTTTGATTTCAAGAGTGATTGGAGTTGATTGTTAATTAATGTTTTGATTGCTACAGGAAACAAGCTTCTTAAKTTCATCTCTCTAATTCATAAGCCTGGAATGAACAGACTTGTTCCTTAATATAGAACCTTTTTGATTGAYTATTTGTTTGAGAAGTTTCATTATCAATTTTCTCTTCTAAGTTCAAAGGTGTTTGAAGTATTTAGAAATCTTAGAAACAAAGTTTTGTGTTATTAATTATTCCTATATACAACAGACATAGGTAGGTTACCTGCTCTTGACACATACAATGTATATCTTACACTCATTTATATGTCAATCTAGGATTCGTAATCAAAAGAGTTGTTACATTGTATGTGTCGAGAGCAGGTAACCTACCTATGTCTGTTGTATATAGGAAATAATTAATAACAMARWWYTKTGTTATTAATTATTTCCTATATACAACAGACATAGGTAGGTTACCTGCTCTCGACACATACAATGTAACAACTCTTTTGATTACGAATCCTAGATTGACATATAAATGAGTGTAAGATATACATTGTACATATTTATACACCAACATTTTGGCGTTGTTGTCAGGGAGTTGTAAACAGTAATAGGTAGCATTTTGAGTTTTGATTGGTTTGATGAAGTTTGGATTGGATTTAAGGACAATCTGTGGGAGGAGAGAAGATGGTAAGACTAGAGGTAAGAACCTGCGCATCCACTTTGGTGGGGTTTCTCCAAAGTCAGGTTGTCCTCCTACCTTTGATAATTAGGAATATGTGTTTTTTTTTACTGGAATTTATTTTATGAGTAGGTATAGGGATAATAAAAGTATATTTATTGCTCCCAAAATTTCAGAAAAGCTAGAAAAACAAACAACAACAACCCCCCCCCCCCACACTAATTCATCTAAAATTCGTGCAGGAAAAATTTTCAGAGGAGAGAGCTCAAAGGCAGCAATTGAAACAACAACCAAGGGCACTAAATCTGAAGCCACTGTTCAGATTGAAAGCATAAGACAACAAGAAAAAGGGGAAGCACTGGCGATCCCATCAAAAGGAGAAGTTGGAAAAGAAACAGAGGTAGTAATAGAGGAGGATGCATTTGTCGTTGGAAAGCCACACAAAACCTTGGAACAACTAGAGATACCAATTAACCCAGTGGTCGAACCATCACTCAATGGAGAGACATCACCACTCCCCTACAAGTTGTTTGGAGATATGGTAGAAGAAGAGGGAAATGCAGCTAATGAAACAGAGACATTTGGATTCCCCATACTGGATATCGCCAGAGATGTTGCTATGAAGAAMATTCCATTATCCTCACTGCCTCACTTCCATGGTATGTCAACARRAGATCCTGACTCATTTTTGTTTGAATTTGACATACTATGTAGGAGTTATAATTACACTGATAATGCTAAAAAATTAAAACTTTTCCCAGCTACACTAAAAGATTCAACACTAAGGTGATTTATGAGCCTAGGAGAGCACACTATTTTGTCTTGGGATRGTATGAAGGAGACCTTCCTCCAGAAATACCAATATTACTGCAGACCTAGGGATGCTAGGAATGACATATTCAAAATGMAACAATCTGAAGAAGAAAGCTTGGAAGATTACCTAGAGAGGTTCCTATAYAACTACCAARAGACTAAGCAATTTTBCTTAGACACRRCTAYRGTTAGGAMTATATTTMTAAAGGGTGTGAGGGATGATTKCATTRAAGTAMTAAACCTCATGAGTTCTGGAGATGTKTACCRAAAKCMATTTGCAGAYATAGYAGAGTATTGTAAAAGATACTCYYGYAGTCAAGCCAAAAYTRGAAAAAGTGTAAGGGATCCTACAAAYARAATTGTTAAACCCACATCAKGAGGTRTYACTARGATTGAACTRGGAAATMTATTAGAAAAMTTCAAAACARATATCCTAAAMACCATYAGTTCCCAACTTGATACTATGAAAATTAAAAKAAAAMAAGAGGAAKAAAATGYTRYGTTAGCAATTTTCTRTCATWGGTGTAGGAAAAAGCACCCTGAAAARGAATGCCCCCTTAATGTTATTGAAATATGTGGTCTCTGTACAGAGGATCATCCTACTAATGAGTKCCCTTCTTTACCTGGACTTAAGGCCATATTCAAGGGAGGAGGAGAACCTAAAACATCCTACCCTCCTAAGAGACCACAGAGACAACAAAACCCCAATATGTTTGCAGACACAACTACACAATACCCACAACAAAATGGGTACCTCCCATGTCTTATCCTCAATGGTTTCCACAACAGCCAAAAACCAAACCTTGGAAACAAGGATGGAGAGGACCTACATATGGGAATGTTCCCTTTTAGTCAACAATTTTTCCCACCTATCCACAATACCCTTTGAATATTTCCTAGCTGCTCCCAGGATTCAATCCTCCTTCTCTTCTTCCACCTCCACAGTTGTAGCAACAACTTGCACTGCCTATGAATCCAAATATGAAGCAACAAATGCAAGTTGCACCTATTCAAAACCCTCCTTGACCTACCCCTATTCCTGCACAACCTATCCCTAATCCAAATAACAGGCTGACAGAACCTGTACAAAACCTTGAAGTAAAAACCTTCCCCACTTATGTAAAAATGCCAACTCCATTTAGTGGAATTGAATTAAGAATAGGGAGGGTTGTAAATAAAACAAATACTACTATGGTTATCCAAGAAGAACAAGTAGATAATCACACAAATCAAGAAGAAGAAAAAATAGATATTCAAACAGTTCAAAGAGAAGAAAAAATGACTAATCCATTAAATGAAGAAAGAAACACCCTTGTACAACAAGAAACTCCTTCTCCCAACTCCCTTGTAGCAGAAATACCTCAGAAAACAAATCCTCCTTATCCAGAAACGTTACTTGTAAATAAATCTGAGGAACCTCTAGGACATAATCTAGAGAGTAAACTTAGAAATGTATATGTGAAGATCCCCCTACTACAGGTCATCAAGGATATACCTATTTATGCTAAAATTGTGAGGGACCTTTGCATTAAAAAGCCATGGAGGAAGAGGAAGGATCCTTCTATCATACAGGTTGTGGGGCAATTGTCATAGTTTATAACAGAAATGCCATCTAAGTATAGTGATCCAGGGAACCCAGTGGTAACCATAGAAATTAATGGTGTTGCATTACCTAGCACACTGATTGATCTAGGGGAAAAAATAAATGTGATGTCAGTAAAAACTATGAAAACACTGCAACTAGATCACCTAAGACCAACACAGACTTTGTTGGAGCTTTCAGACAAATCAGTCATCACCCCAGCAAGAAGTTTAGATGATATAACAGTTACTTTGGCCTCTTGGGAATACCCTGTGGATTTCTTAGTGATTCATCCCAAATCCTCCAAACCAAGACACCCAGTAGTACTTGACAGACCTTGGTTGGCCACTGCTGATGCATTTATTAGTTGTCGATCTAGAGAGATGACAATTTCCAGTGGAACTCAAAGTCAAAAACTTATCCTTTTTCCCCCCGCCCAACCAACCACTGAAGTTCCTCTCTAGTTGGAGAATCCCTATGGGGAGGAGGACTGCACTCAACCCTTGTTGACACTTGAACAAGTAAAAGGAGTACAAGAGAAAACTGAAGAAAAATTTTTAAGTCTATTCTTGGCTGATTCATCATGCATTGAATATCCTCAGTCTATTCCTAACTACACACATATATTTAGCCCCAAATTTCAAGAAATTTGGCACCCTTCCACTTCTACAGTAGCCACCATTTCACAAATAGATGAAGGGAAAGAATCAAGTGTTCAGGCTATTGAAATCAGTCATGGAAAGTCCTTGTATATAAATGCTAGCTTAGAAACAAATCAACAACATAAGTTGATACAAATGATTCAAGGGCAATCTGATGCTTTTGCATGGGATTACTCTGACATGAAATGGATCCACCCAAACACCTGTATGCATCATATTTACACTAATGATGAGATTAGACCTGTTAGACAGCCCCAAAGAAGAATGAATCCATCCTTGAAAGATATAGTGAAAGAAGAACTCTAGAAACTCCTGCAAGCCAATTTCATTTACCCTATATCAGATAGCAAGTGGGTCTCCCTATTAGTTATTGTACCTAAGAAAAATGGGAAATGGAGGATTTGTGTGGACTTTCGAGAATTAAACAAGGCTACCTATAGAGACTACTTTCCCTTGCCTTTCATAGATCAGGTCTTAGACACTTTGTCTGTGAAGAGGTATTTTTCTTTCTTGGATGGGTTTAATGGTTACAATCAAATCCAAATTTCACCAGAAGACCAGGATAAGACCACAATTACCTGCCCCTGGGGGACCTATGCCTCTAGGGTTATTCCTTTTGGTTTATGTAATGCCCCTGCTACCTTTCAAAGGGATGTCTTGGCTATTTTCTTTGATTTGACCCTTGAATGTGTGGAAGTCTACATGGATGACTTCACAATGTACGGGGATGATTTCCAACAAGCATTGGATAATTTGGAGAAAGTACTGGTTAGGTGTAAAGAGACCAACCTTTCACTTAGTCACGAAAAATCTAGAATGTTTCTCACTGAAGGAATTGTTCTAGGTCACCACATCTCTAGTACAAGAATAAGAGTAGACCCTTCCAAGATTGACATTATTTCCCAAATCAAGATCCCTAGCTCACAAAAGGAAGTCAAAAGTTTCTTAGGGCATGCTTGTTATTATAGGAGGTTCATTCAAAACTTTACACACCTAGCTTCCCCCCTATTCAAACTGTTGACAAAAGATGCTGAATTTTGTTGGAATGAACAATGCCAAATCTCCTTTCAAATATTGAAAACAAAGCTGTCAAGTGCCCCTGTTTTGAGAGGACCAAACTGGTCTCTTCCTTTCCATATTTTTACAGATGCCTCAGACACCGCTTTGGGAGATGTCTTAGGACAAAGGGAAGAACAAATTCCTTATGCTATATACTTTGTCAGGAAGAATCTCTCACCTGCTGAAGTAAACTACACTATCACGAAAAAAGAATTTTTGTCAGTAGTACATGCCATCAACAAGTTTAGACACTATATAACAGGATACAAAGTTTTTTTTCACACTGACCATTCATATATCATATTTTTAATTAAAAAAATTGTTACAAATGCTAGAGTGACTAGATGGTTGTTATTACTACAAGAATTCAATATCACTATCATTGATAGGCCTGGAAGAGATAATTTGGTTGTTGATTTCTTGTCTAGACTTATTCATACAGGTGATAGTACTCCAGTAGATGATGATTTTCCGGATGATAATCTATTTTCTATTTCTACTTACACCCTTTGGTATGCATATGTAGCCAACTATCTTGTAACCGGAAAGCTACCTCAAAGTATGTCCTCCTGAGAGAAACAAAGAATTATTCAGCTAAGTGCCAATTGTATGTGGCATGATGATTGCTTATACTGAACTGGACCTGATTTGGTAATCAGAAGATGTGTTTGGGAGGACGAGATGCATGATGGCCCATGTGGAGGCCATTTTTCCAACAAAAGGACAACATACAAGATTCTACAGTCTGGCTATTATTGGCCAACCATTTTCAAAGATGAAAAGAAATATGTGGCCAGCTGTGATGATTGCCAAAGAATGGGAAAACCTACTGCAGCCGATGAAATGCCTCTCCAAGCCCAAGTAGTGAACGAACCCTTTGAAAAATGGGCTTTAGATTTTGTAGAACCTATCAACCCTATGTCCCGCAGGAAAAAGTACATCTTAGTTTGCACAGATTATATAACAAAATGGGTAGAAGCCAAGGCTTTGTATTCAACCAATGAACAATCTATTGTAGACTTTCTCTTTGAGGAAATTTTTACTCGTTTCGGTGTACCTCGAGAAATAGTCACTGACCAAGGAACACAATTCACCTCAAATTTGGTTAAGGCTCTCACTGAACAGTACAGGATCAAACACAAAAAATCATCTCCCTTTCACCCCCAAGCAAATGGCCAAGTAGAATCAACCAACAAAGTGATAGAGGTTATCCTCACTAAGACTGTTCAGCTACATCACAAAGACTGGGCTGATAGGTTTCATGAGGCCTTGTGGGCCTATAAGACAGCTTGGAGAAATACAACAGGCCATACACCTTATCAGTTGGTGTATGGGAAGAAGGTACTACTTCCCATAAAGTTTTAGGTAAAAACCTTTAGAACTTCCATGCAATTAGGGATGGATCTAAACGAAGCTAAAAAATAGAGGCTATTACAATTAAATGAGCTTGATGAGATAAGACAAGATTCTCTACAAATAACCACCCTGATACAAGAGCAAAGGACCAAATGGCATGACAACTACATCAAAAATAATTCCTTTCAGTTAGGTGATTGAGCCCTCCTATATGATAGTAGATTTAAAAATTTTAAGGGTAAATTTTCTACTAGATGGTTGGGGCCCTATGACGTTGATATAGTTTATGACAATGGTTCAGTAAGGGTAAAGACCATTGATGAGAATCAGACTTCCTTTGTCATAAATGGGCATCGACTAAAGGTTTATTATAAGCCTCTATCAAAAGAGGATTTTGTCAAAAATGTTCTTCAGAGTTTCAGAATGCAACTGGTAAGCAAGAGGGTTTCTCCTCCTGCTGACCTACCACAATAAGTTCAATTGTATAAATTAATTTAGCTATGTGCATAGGTGTGTCATTAGATAGAACTTCTCTTTTATTTTTCTGATATAGCTAACAAAAACAAACAAAAAAGAAGTCAGTTTTGTTCCCATGTAGATAAACGAATAAGGAGGGCATTTACCAGATGGAGTTTTCTTTAAGTTTTTTATACTCTTTAAAATTGAAAACATCGGCGAGCAGGAATTGGCCCAGGCTCAAGAAAAATCCATGGGACAGTATAAAGAGTTTTCTTTAAGTTTTTCAGACTCTTAAAAATTGAAAACACCGGGGAGCAGGAACTAGCCCGGGCTCGAGAAAAATCCACGGGACGGTATAAAGAGTTTTCTTTAAGTTTTTCGGACTCTTTAAAATTGAAAATAATGGAGAGCATTAACTAATCTAGGATCGATAAAAATCCACAGAAAATTAGTAGTTAGGATTATTATTGTTATTTTTGTAATAAAAAGGAAATCCCAACAGGAGCAATGATCATCTTGGTTCCAAAAGAGGAGGGTTCTATAATCTCAACAAATGGTCATCCAATTTCCAGAATACCCTCCTGTTGGAGAATTCTTCTTGAGTTATTCCAATGCAAACTCAAAATTCCTAAGTGTTGGTATTTGTTCCATCTACATGGTTTTTCAATCGAATCTGATCACAGAACACCAACTATTTATACAAGCCACTGCCACCAGGTTCTGTGTCAAAAATATCTCAAGAACCAGAATGCAATGTTCATCTCTGTGCTTATCCAGTACTAATGATCACCTCTATGTTTATCCGGTACCGATGGTCATTATTGCGCTAAACCATCTCACTGTGCTTATCTGATACTGGACCACATCTGGTATTGAAGAAGGGACCCTGCGCTATTTTGATACTGATTACAACTCTGCACACAGGTGATCTGGTACTCAGGTAATCTAGTACTCAAATGATCTGGTACTAGTAAGGATGTGACTGGTAACTCTAATCACATTTCCAAGTTGCTGCTCAATTATTAGTACTAGGACATACAGATTCAATATTTTTTCATTTTATTAAAGAAATTAGACTAAATATGCATTTAAACATATGGTTACTCTCGAATCATGACACACTCCCTCCCACAAACTTTTGTAAAATCCTCGTCCACATTTCCATATGGCGAAAATGTACCTATTTCCAAAAATGCTGAGATTACGAGGTCATTGTGTCTCTCACCAGACCAAACTCATGCCTCCTCTATCTATCCGCTAAATAAACTTCATAAGCCCATGATTCGATAATGTGCCATATGAAATGGATCGAGCCACATCTTTAAGCATATCAAATAATGATCCCTATGATGCCAGCCAATTTCACAGTCACGAGTTCCAATCATAAAGACCACATCCCTTGTCATCATTTAACACTCCCATGAATATGGTCTGATGCCAATTTTCCCACGAGTCTGTAAGTTGTTAGTGGATTCGACCTGCCTTACCATATCATCATGACTGTCGATGTGACTGTTGTAAACCAAATTTCCATTTATAAATGCTCCTCTGGATGGCTCTGCCATCTAGATGAGCGTTATTTATTGTTACTGTCACACCACCTGCAAACACACTATGATCTTGTGCCTTCATATTCCTTGCATAATTTTCCTCATCTGGTACTCCATCACAGTCTGCATCTAACCGGTGCTTCATCTCGATCAATGTTGATCTGGTACTCTATCGCAGTCTATGTTTATTTGGTACTCAACCCTCGATCCTCTGTTCATGCCTTATACGCCCAAAAGAATTGTTTAAGCTAGCATAGGGGTCGACAGGCATGCACCCATATTTCAATTATAGAGGGAAATAACAAAATATCAAGCTTGCAAGGAAAAATATGAACAGGTAGGGTGGGTGCCATTTTTGGAAAAGTTTAAAGGCCATCATGAGGGAATATCTCTTGCCTTTGCGCAGACATATGATGGAGAAAGTGTGCAGTTTGGAGACATGAAGTTGACAACTACAGAGGCCACTATAGCAGAAGCTATAGGTCTCCCTATGGCTGGAGAAAAATACTTCAAGAGGTTGATCGTTGACAGAACTTTCTCAAAGATTCCTCAAACTAGAACATCAAGACCCCGATTGGACTAAGGGCATCCCTCAAAGCTACATCAAAGAGGAATATCGAATGATGCTCATAAGTTTGTAGAAATTTCTCACCTGCGAAGGAAGGTATGAAGTAACCTTCATTTATCATTTGAAACTTTTATGACATTTCGAGGGAGGACCACAAATTGATTTTCCTCACTTCCTATGGATGAGTTTAAATAATATGGTGAGAAGGGTGAGACAAATTTCCAAGAAACCTAAAACTAGCCTTCATCACCATGACTTAATAAAACTTTTGGTTGTCCATGCTTTGAGGACACAAGGTGGTAGTTGGAAGCAACTACTCCAATAGAATTTCTCTCAGGAAAGAATGTCCAAATCTATTGAAGCACATGAAGCAGGGATACACAATGAGGGTTCAATAAAAAAGGAAAAGAAAGATAGAAGGAAGACATCAGGGAGTAAAGAATACATTGTTACACCCATCTCATCCCATCCCATTGAGATATCAGTGAAAGAAAAGTTTGTTGTAGGGGAACCTACTACATCGAGAAAGAGGAAAGCCACCCAATCTCAAAAAATAAGTCCTATCTCGATTCAAATGCTAAAATACAAAAGAAATACTCTGATCTTGGGGGACGATCAGACAGTGTTCCTGAAGAAATAATCGAGTTGTCACCATAACCATCCAACCAAGTAGCGAAGACCCCTGACCTCAACATACAGAACAATAAAAATCCTGCATAGTCTAAAGTATTTAGCTCAGTCCTATGTCCTAAATATCAACTATCACGAAGTAAGAAACGAAAGAAAGAGACAGATCAACAGGATATTTCACATGAGGCAACTGTCAAATCCCCTCTAAAATCCATTAAGGAATTGAAAAATATCCCTGAGGTAGTTACTCTGTCTTCCCAAAAATTGGCTAGTGAGTTGAAAGAAACTGCTAAGATGACAACTGGAAACAAAAAGAATCTCGAAAGGGAGAAGGAACGAAGGGAAAAAATTCTAGGACCCATGCCTCAATCTTCCAGGATAGAAATAAGGGTTGGTCAGTAAAAGCAGACTCTAGAATCCACAACCCGGGGCCTCAAGATAAAAATCAAATCGACACAGGAGAATCAAGTGTCCAGGCCTACAATCGTTATTAAGATAAAGAAGAGGAAGTTGTTTGAGGAGACTTCTACCCCTGTCAGCAAACCTGAAGAAGTCTTTCTTCGCATATGAAGGACCACCAGAAGCATGACCAAGCAAGTGACAGTTCCAAATATACCTTCTCTTCAAGGAGAACCCATGGATATTCCGAGTTCTCCAGAAAAAGGAAGTGGTTGTGGAGCTACAGTAAGTTAAACAAAAGGGTTGGTAATAGAGACTTTGAGGGGCCTGAGAAAGGAAAAATAAGCTCAAGAGGAGGTGGCTAAGGAAGCAATCACATCTAGCCTGGACAAGTCCCTGAACAAACAAAAATTGATAGCAAAGATTGAGAAGTTGAAGCAAGAAATTGAAGAGTACCAGGTATTGGATAGGCATATCAAGGCAGATAATGCACAATTGAAAGAACAACATGTAGAGGTCTCTGCTAAACTCAACAAAGTCTTATGATTGATCCAATACACTAGGGTAATTAAGAAGGAATTGAGGAGTGAAGTTTATGGTTTTAACATCTTGCAACCAGAGAAATGATAGAGAAGGATTCAATTTTGCAGAAAATTTTTGGGTATCAATTTTTGATGTTGTTGCATGAGGACATGCAATACCTTCAGCATGGGGGAAATGTTGAGTCTCCATTTTGACACGTATAATTCCCTATCTCACCTTGTATCCGATCCCTTTTTGCCTATGTTATAAGCCTATACTTGACTGTTTCCTCCAAAAACATACCTAATGACCTTGTTCATGTACACAAGAGGTAACTTATGATTAAAGCATGTTTTGTTTAACTTTATTGAGTTAATTATATTAAATTGTTTTATTTTGTATAATTCTAATGGTTTGAGTCATGAGAAACCTATTCCGGTATCTCAACATTCTAGTACTACAAGTCATCATGCAATCCTGATCCGGAGTATTTTCGGCACGAAATGAGAGTGGAGATATAATAAAGAAATGCACAGAGATATTGCGGATATTTGATAATATAACAGAAATGTATCAGAGATGCAACCATAAACACAGATATACAGTTATACACAATTTCTATTAATCAAAGAAATGTACAGAGACTGTAAAAATACAGAGTGAAAGACTCGCTAGAATGGTGGCACCTTATCTCTGAGAAGAGATGTGACGGCTACTCGCATTCGCAAGAAGATGATTACAATGAGGATTTGAAGGAATTTTTACAATAATAAGGAATACCAAAAACCCTATACATCCAAAAACCTAACCATAGGAGATGAAGTGCCAAAAGTCATGTGGGCCCCGTTTGGGTAAGTGAGTACATCAACTTCCCAGGGTCATAACTTTTGCATACGATCTCAGTTTTAGGAGTGTGATAGATCGTTGGAAAGGTATCATCGAGGAGATTCATTTTGGGGGATCAATCATGCCTTCAAATATCATTAAAAACCTAAATATCGAAAAACCTTCATTTGGGCCCTCAAAATGGCCTCGGAAGTTAAAACCTGCTAAAAATAGTAAATTGTCAAAATTGTCAGAAAACTGTTTTGAGCCAGTTGGAAAAGGTGGGTGGCCACTGATATCCACTTGGATCAATCCTCCCTCCTTAGGAAGCAATGGTCTCCATTGCGTTGAGTTCCTGGGGGAGAGGGAAAAGCG
>JASDQU010437130.1:101286-111793 GCA_032191745.1 Picea mariana | reverse complement strand
TCATCAATCCAAAAGGCATCTTTTCGTACATAAACGTACCCCATGGAGTAGTAAAAGGAGTCTTTTATTTATCGTCCAGATGGACAACAATCTGGTTGTATCCAAAAAGCCCATCAATAAAAGACATCACCTTTGATCCTGACATCTTCTGCAAAATATGTTCCATTTTGGGCAGAGGGTAGTTGTCCTTCCTAGAGCACTTATTCAAATTTCTGAAGTCCACGCAGAGTCTGATCTCTCCATTCTTCTTTCTGACTGGTACAATATTTGCAATCCATTCTGAATATCTGAGAGGTATGATGATGCGGGCATCCAATAGTTTTTTGATTTCCCTTTCCATTGTAGGCAGCAACAAAGGATTAAAAGATCTAAGTTTCTGCCTAAATGGTTTGGTATATTTGTTTAAGGGAATCTTATGTTGAATTACCTCTATGTCGAAAGTCTTCAAGTCATCATATTGCCAAGCAAAGTTGTCAGCAAACTCCTTTAGCAATTCTCCATAATCAACCTTTTTTTTTTTCAGTCAAATGTGAAGCTAAGTTGACATATTTAAGATCCTCTTCACTAGCTACATTATACTACAAAACTTCTGAATCTTTTTCCCCTTTTTCCAATTTGACAGCCACATCATTATTATCAAAAAGCCTTTCTAAAGGGACCAAACCTTTAGGAATTCTGTTGGTAGACAGCTGTACTATTTCATGTGCAGAGATTTTGCTTCTGAATTTTGGCTTATCAATTTCATCGTCATGTTCATTCTCCTGATCAATTTGCAAATATGCAAACTCATCTATCATTGCAAGAAATCTAGTGAGTTCAGCATCGTCTTCAAAAACCTTCCAAAATTTTACATTATCAGGGAGGGATGGCCTATATTTAACTTGAATTTCGTAATTCAATTTATGAGGCAGAGGAGGTATGAAATCACAGGCTGACACAACTAATGAATCAGCCAATTCATTCATTACTCTTGGTACATATGAAATTTTAAAATCTGCAAAAGTATGAATCACCCTCAAAACTTCATCTCTTTATGCTTTCAGCCTGACATGTTTTTCTTGAAAGGACTTATTCACCTACTAAATGATTAAATCTGCGTCTCCGAATAGATGCAATCTTTTAATATCCATCTCTTTGGCTGCATTTAACCCCAGAAGTAGTGCCTCATACTCTGCAATATTGTTAGTCACTTTAAAATCAAGTTTAAAGGACAAATGAGAAGTTTTCTTAGAAGGGGAAATCAGTACTACCTCTGCTCCTGCTGATTCTTTGGTACAAGCACCATCACAGAACATGGTCCAAAGATCGTCCTCTGCTACTTCTGTGGACTAAACTGTGGGCTTTCTAAGAAGCAATGCATCTGGTAATGAATCATCAATTTGTAAAATACAAGATCCCATACATGTGTCAACAGAATAGATAAGATGATTAGATGGATTTTTTTCGTCACTAATTACATATGCCATCTATGATTCCCTGTATAACCTTCTATTTACCCCTCCAAAAATAGGGATAGTAGCGTAAGACAGATGCATTTGAAGAGTGACACCTAGCCTCTTCATCCACGATCTTGATAACAGACATCCAAATTTAGGTGGTATGTCTGCCACTACTATATCCATAACCATAGTCTTCATGGACGCTTGGGTTAAATTTACAACCAAGTCCTTGATCATTCCGAGACATTTGAATTTTTGAGAGTCAAAAGAGAAAAGATCGTGGTAATACTTGGTGATCTCTAGCCCAATCTCATCCATGACTACCTTTGGCATTAAATTGTGAGAAGCATCGGAGTCCAACAAACAGTGATGTAATGTTTTCTCATGAATATTTAGAGAGATGTAAAAGGGAGGACATCTTTCATCTCTATCTTCTATCATTTGGCCCAGATTAATGGTTGGCTTTTCATCATATATGTTGAGAGTATCAGCAGAAGGGGATATAGATTTGGGATCCAGAGTTTTAAGGATATCCTTTTTGAATATTTCATTTTTCATTAACTCAACCAGAGGAATGAGAATTTTAATTTTATGTATTTCAGCCTCGAAATTGAAAGAATATGGGACTTTATCAGAGACTTTTACCTCATTTAAAGGATCTTTCTGAATGATTTGTTGTTCAACAGAGGCTTGACTTTTTGAAATTTGTTTCTTGATAGGGGCAACAATCTTCTTTGGAGGAGCTGATGCTTTTGCTTTTGAGAGATCTGTTTGTTGATTCTCCGATGTCTGATCTTTTCGCTTAACAGGGGATGTGCTCTTTTCAAGAGAGGCTGGTGTGTTTTGTTGGGTAGTATTAGACTTAAATTAGAGATTATATCTATTGTTTTCTTCTGTCGTAAAAATGCCATCATCAGCAGAATTATCCTCTATTTGTTCAGTCATCAATGCCTCTTCATAATCGTGTTGTGTCATATAAGATTTCCTTGTCTCTTCTCCAACACAATGAATATTATCTTCTCCATCTTCTTGATAATCACCTTCATCTTCATCCATCACAACATTCTGAAGAGGGGCCTTTATTCTCTGATCTTCAGTAGGATTCTTTTCTCTTTGCAAAATCTGTGTTGGTTAATTATTTCTTCTGAAGTTGTTAGGATTTTGATTTGGGTTCCTACCTGCATAATCATAAGTGCCTCTTCCCTTCACAGGCTGCTTACTTTAAATCTTGAGCTTAGATATTTCATAGGTTAGAGACTCCAACATCTTATCCATTTTATCTAACTTTGGGTCAGCACTTGATGAAGAAGAAGCTTCATTCCTTGGCCTTTTCCTATCAGAATTTCCCTTTAGATTTTGAGAGGCTAAAATATTTGATTCCATTTCAAGGGAAACATCTTGCATTAGAGATAGTGTAGGTGACCTCCTTTCTCTCAACAATAAACATAAATCTGAGTCAAAAGCATCAGAATATGTGATTTTGGCAGAAGCATCTGAAGGTTTTATCTCTGCTGGTATTTTACTGTACATCCGGTTAAACCTTTTAGTGAAATCAGAGACTGACTCGCCATTTTGTTTCCTTAGATTTCCAAATTCTGTGATATAGTATACAAAATCTCTTCTATCACCCTAATGTTTCAAGAAGGTATCATCCAATTGCTCGATTCCAGCTATGGAACCAGCAGGGAGTTCTTTGAACCATTTCCTAGCATGGCCATCTAAGATTTGGACAAAAAATCGTGTCCAAACATATTCCTCTTCAATATTAAGGTTTTCAACATAATTGTAGAAAGCCTCAATATGTTCTTCAGCAGATACATCGCCTTCACCTGTGAATTTTGGCATATACTTCTGATAGTCTCCTGTCGGCATGAATGATACTGGGTTTGGCAATATAAGTGGTGCATACCTAGCAGCTAGGATTTGTTGCATCTTAGTCAAAGGAGGTGGTGCAACCATAATGGTCAGGGGTGAGAAAGGTGATAGTTTCTTTTTTGAGTCTTCAACACTGGGGGAATGTGAAGGAGGTGAATATTCTAATGGGAAAAAGGCCTGATATGAGGCTCTGTAAAAATTTGCAAGCTGTCCAGCTAATTTTTCTTCACCTTTAGCAGATAGCTCTTGGAGAAGATGTTCAACAAAAAGGAGGCTAGTATAAATGTTTAAATGATCTTCTTTTTGCGGTGAATGAAAAGACTCAAGATAAGAAGAACTATGATTTCTTTCTAAAGTCTTGGATGCTTTTTCAATCAAATTTGAATCTGTCAATTTATCATCATTGCTATTTTCCTGTTGATAAAAAGGAGTTTGTTCTTCTACAGTATTTACAGCTATTTTTTCATCAGTACTCTTTGAAAACAATTCAAATTTTTCCGTAGTAGATTTTCTAGAACTAAAAAGAGGATTACCTTCTGTATCTCATTTTCAGGCTTGACCCTGAAATGTCTTTCCTTTCCTGAGAATTAGTTCTGGATTGGGCACTGGTGTGATAGGTGATTCTTGAGGATTCGCCCTAGTACTGATCCTCTTAGGAGCCAGGATGAACTTGTGGAGTCGCCAGATAGATAATTACAACCAATAAAACATCTAATCTTTGTCTATCATCAAAGATCAGTTCTGTGTCGTATCCCAGGAAAGCAAAACTTAAATTTCGATCCACGACAACGACTCCAAATTGTTATCACTCCAAGAAACTCCTTAGGGTTGTAGGCTAAGGATGCTTGGTAACTTAAGAAAATAATGTGTAGGTATGCTTGGAACAACGGGATCACTCAATGATTAATGTAATAGATAACTCATCATACATTCAAATGAAACAGTGATTTTAGAAAACAATAATCAGATCAAGTATTTTAAAAGGAGAGGATGAAGAACACTAATCTTGATTACCAAATACAATTGGGTGTAGGGCTTAATGCAAGATAGAAATAAATCCTTTACTTCAAGTCTATGATCTCAATAAAGAGATGACAGTCTTTATAAGCTAAGATAAACTGAAATAAAGTACAAAAAAGGAAGCATGAATATTTCTGATATTGAAAGCAAAAGGAGACTATACTTTAATTATGCAATAAGAGTCTATACAGTAGCACAAAATGTATTCCAAGTTTGAACCCTTGTATCTTAGAAAAGATAGGCATTTATAGCCTTTTACAATCGGTTTTTAAGATCCTGAAAACTTGGATCTGTATCTAAAAATAGAAAATAAAACTAATCTAAGGCAATCGATCACAAAGACTAGTTGCTAGAACTCGAACTGTCTTCTATATCAATATTTGACATCTGTACTTCATCAGCTTCTGGACTCTATCGTGTCATGGAAAAGGTAAAGGCACCTATCTTATGTAGTTGTATTTCTTCAATTAATCAAAGTCAAAACTTTAGGAGACTGATTTAGCATTTGGTTTTCAAAATCTCCACAAATCTCTGATGCTGAGTATTTTCTGACTAAGTGGTTAATCCTTTGATGCTCTTGAAATTATTTAAATACTTTGAAAATCACCCTGCTCCATCTTTAGCTTTCAAAAATTATTTTTGTGCTTTCACCAACTAATTCGCCTTATGATTCACTGGTTAGCTGGTGAAAGATCTGCCTTTCACCAACTAACTGGTTGTAAATTTACCCTTTGCGCTGGTGAAAGATCTGTCTTGGCCAAAAATAAAATTTTACCTCCAAAACTGTTGTTTTATAAAAAACTTAGCGTGTCTCTGCTTAATCTCCTTGCATATTCACAGCAACCTGGGTGAGCACTTGTAGATCTGGGTGCGACTTCTGCTTCTGCTTCAATTTTCTAATCTTCCTCTTAAGGCATTTTGCTAACCACCATAAAGTGTTATAATCTTTGATGATTTTCTTCTTTCTCTTTTTGTCTTTTACACTTTCACGAGCCAACTTCTCAAATGCTGCATTTGTCTCTGCGAAATTGTCAGACAGAGTTTTGTATCTCGCCTTGATTACTCTTTCTAAAACCTCATGTTGAGAAATCACTTCTTTTAGTTGCTTAATTTTTTGTGATTTCTTTGAAGTTTTGCTCTTTGATGTTTCACCTTCATCAGTGGGAGTAAAAGTCTCACAATCCTGTGCAAATTCCATGGAGTGTTCAGGGATTTTAATGGCTGGACTTTCATATTCTTGCTCTGGCTCTGTTTCTAAGTCTGTGTATGGTAGATTTAGAATATTTTTCTTCTTTTTTGTAGGCTGCTCTGAAGTGGTTTCAAAATCTAATTTTTCTTTCACTTGTGAGACTTTATGCCGAAAATCCTATCTTCTAGTGGTCCTGGAAGAGTTCTCCTCTTCCTCAAGCTGCTCTGAGGAGTTAATTTCCTTTTTCCAACTCTCTTCTACTCATTCATGGGCTGAGTTTGGGTTTCAAAGCCTTCCCAAAAAAGAAAATGTTGCGAAGTCCTTCCTCTTTGTCTTAGTTCCTCTAGAATTATCAATTTGATCAGGCCGAAATGACAAAGAGTGTTTTTCATACTTAGAGGTTCAGCCCTAATCTTTTTACATACTTTAGTTAGGATTTTATGAAAGAAGAAAGGTAAATTTAGGAGAGTTTTCCCTGTGAAATGATCTAAGAGCTTGAAATGGTATAGCATCAGCTTGTCATTCCTGCCTTCTGAGGTTATATAGAGTTGAATGCATTTGAATAGGTCCTGTCATTCATCCTCTGAATGAGAAACTGGCATGCTTTTCCTCCATGTGACATTTCTGAATTCTGCCTTAAGATATGCTCTGAAATTGAGATTCTTGGTTGTTGTTGTCTTGAACCAGCTCTGGCCTGATCTAGGTAAGTTGGTTGTTGTAGCAATGTAGGCTTCATCAACTATGATTTCTAAATAACCCACACAGGCTTTGTTTCCATCACACGATTTAGCAAACACTTCATCTGTTGTTTGGTGGCAACCATTCTATAACTTTTCAACATAACCCATGCAGCCTGCGTCTGAGAAGCGTTTTTGCACCTCTGGATGTGCTTGTAAAAAATACAGACTGTCTAATTATTTCCTTAACAATGAACCACTTCGTTTCCTTTCCATCTGTAACTCGAACCCCAGACAATTTTGCAAACAAAGTCACTGTAATTTGTTGTTTGAGCCAAGGTTTGGCGCTGGTGAAAACTCTCGACGTTGTTTTTCAAATATGAAACCATAACATATGCATGTGGATAATGCGTGTTGAGAATATGAAGTGTCGATTTGATGTCTCTCGCTGAGTAGTACCGCTCCTTTACCTGTGATGATGAATTTGAATTTGTCATCTCCAACGCCATTATCTTGTGAATCATGCATTCATGAACACGATCCGCTATGATATCCAATTTAGATGTGCATAACAGAATCCTCATCATTATTCGCTTTCACCAGCGCCTTATAATGATTACATGACGTGTGTTGAGCGTGTCATCTTTTGCTTTCTGAAAACGTGGAGGAAACACATGTGTTCTGCGCGTTCACCAGCTAACGGTCTGTGGGAAAGTACTCCTTAACTATTTAAAATCATTGTTTTCACCAGCTAGTCATCAACCTTGCAACACGCGTTAGCCATTGAAAGTCTTTTCATGAAATTTTATAGAAAAGACATTTATGGATCAACTTATTTCTAAGATATGAATTTAAAACCTAAGTTTTGACACTAGAAGAAATTAAAACAAAAATGGAGAAAAATACAAATAACCATGCTATCAACCACAAAATGAAAGCATAGTGACTGATTCATTTTGGGAGATAACACAACCATTTAGATGTCAAGTCAAAAGTCAGATGCTTTTGCTGCCAACTCACCAGGAGAGTTTGTAGCATACTTATGAGTGTCACATATTTTCTAACAATCTCCTTGAAGTGTGCAATTTGATTTTGAACTTGGTGCTGCAAACTTGACATTGCGAATTAGTGTTGCAGACTGGATGAAGATGATCATGGAGTTTGGATGAATTTCTAATGTATCAATTCAAATTCACAGGAATCAACATCAAACCCAGGTTTATATGGTAATCCTTGATGGTCTCCATGCTCCTTAAAGATTGAAAAGGGGTTTATGCTACTCTATCTATTGGCATTGCGAACTGTTCAAACTCTTTTGCTGCCAACCTTCAAATCCATTTCCATGGCGCCCTGAATTCTGCTCACCAGTCTAGACTATTACCTTGACCTCATTGTATGTTTTTCACTGCCAAGAAGCCACCTGTCCCACTAAATACCTCAACACATAGAATTGGTTTGTCTGACTCTGCAAAATTGGCACTGCGAACCCTCTATTACATAATTGTTGAAACCCTTGTCTTCTGCATCAATTTGAAGTTTAGTATTCATCGATTGAATGATACCCCTACCAAACCTGAGATGTATGGTTAATCATTTGTAGAACCAAGATGATATTGTATACATCATTGGCACTGGAAACTTATACTTATGTTTTTGAAACCTTGTTTTAGCAAAGAAGTCTCACTTGTCTTCCTTTCATCACAAATATCAGTGGTTGTTCCATTATCCCTCATGTTTTAAGTGTGATTTGTCTCATACCATTGATGTGCATGGAGTGATGTGTATAAATCTTTGGACAAGGTGAGCATTATGAAAACAATTATGTCATTAAAACTCTAATTCATGTGTTCTCTGTTTTCACACACCTAGCTATCATAACAAATTACAAAAAGAATTCTTCCAACAATATTTATTGATAGTCAACAATACAAGAAGACTCAAAAGGGAGAGGAGATTATGAGGAAAAAACCTTATGATATGCAATTCCTTAAATCTAAACCTTTGTTTAGGGAATCTTTTCAGAGGGTGGGTTGTATAAATTTGTTCCAAAAGATGAAGAGAGGGCATCCAAAGGTGGCCAAAGCATTTTCACTCAACTTTAATGGGACTAAAACCAAAGTGTGGATGCTAGATTTTGATGTTTCATAGCATTCCACCTATGTTGCAACATATCTACCCAAATGTGGGGAGAAATGGTTCAAAGCTATGTCATTAAATTCTTCCTTCTCAAAGGAATTCCTCAAACCAGAGTATTAGGTGGACAACTTGTCCAAAGGAGTACCTAAGAGCTATATGCTTGAATGTTTTGACAAGATACTGAGGGTTATCTAGATATACATCACATTTGATGGGAGGTTAAACATGGTTTACCAATACCATATCAGGTTGTTGTTACACATCACAGGGAAAGAATCGATGAACCTTCCATTTTATCTTTTTAGAAGCATTGGTAAGATGTCAGACAGAGTCCAAGCCAAGTCAAAGCAAGTAGATACCAGTGTCTTTCACTCTGGCCTTATTAATATGTTAGTAATGGAAGAGTTAAGGAAAACTAACATTGATTGGGAAAAATTCCTATCTTCATCACAATTTCAGTTATATGTTTCCCCCACTCCACAATCCAAGATACAAAGTCCTACTTTGGTTGAGAGGATTGTACATTCATAGGCTAGTAATAAGAAAAGGGTGATTATGAGTGATAAAGTTTTCAGAGATAATTATGAAGTAGAATTAGGGGGTCCTTCACAACCTCCAAATAAAGAAAATTAACTAATGGTAGATCCTATCCCTATGGAGGTTCCTTCAAGCAAATCAAGAGGCTTGAAATGAAAAAAAACTTGTCTTTTCCCCACCCATTGTTGTATACAAGGTTAAACCTAGTAGGCCTTTTACTAGGGTAGCATCCACGCAACATGTCCTTGTGAAGGAGGATACAATAGAGACCTCAGCCCCCAAAAAAGGAAAATATCAATCTTCTAAGCAGTCTATAGAATTTTTTGACATCACTACTTCTGAGCATGAAATCAAGCCCACATTTAAGAGGCTCAAACTAGTAAATTTGGGTCATTTTGCGACGACCTTTGATGCTCTTGCGATGTTATGTCGTGGAGATTGTGACAAATATTGGGACCCTCTAACGTTCTTCACATGTTGTGGAAAGTGATACAAACCTGAGATAATGTTGCAAAAATGAAGACCAAAGGAATTCATCGCAAGCGAGACGACCTTCGGTGCTCATCACAAGAGAGATGACCTACGATGCTCGCTGCATGAGAGACAACCAACGGTGATCATTGCAAGAACGACAACCAAATATTCACTTCGCAAAAACGATGACCAGATTAGTTGTTGAGACGAACTATACAAGTATAAGGTATCATCGACGATAACCATACTTCATCACTCTTGCAATGAACTATAGTAGTTCATGCAATGAACTATCAATACTATCAATGATGCTCTTTGTCGCAAGAGAAATGACCTATCCTAGTTTCTGTGATGAACAAGTTGTCGCAATAGCGATGAAGTGTCGATATTTGTGAGGAACTATCTATACTATCGACGATGCTCTTCATTGCAAGAGAAATCACCTATCCTAGTTTTTGTGACAAAAAAATTGTCATAATAGTGACAAAGTGTCGATAGTTGTGACAAACTATCTATTCTATCGATGATGCTCTTCGTCACAAGAGAAATGACCTATCCTAATTTCTGCGATGAACAAGTCATCGCAATAGTGACTAAGTGTCGATAGTTGCAACAAACTATCTATATTATCGATGATGCTCCTTGTCGCAAGAAAAACGACCTATCCTAGTTTGTGTGACGAACAAGTTGCCGTAATAGCAATGAAGTTTCGATACTTGCAACGAACTATTTATACTATCGATGATCTTATTCATTGGAACAACGAAAAAATATATCTATTTAAAAAAATAATAATAAATAAGGTGGTGGTGGTTTTTGCTCCCATTTTTGAGTTCAATCGCCATTCTTGAGTTCTAACTTGTGTGAATTTTGTGGTTGAATAATTTCCTTTGGTGCTTCTAAGAGAAACTTGAAAATGTCTAGAGAAAGAGAAGGTAGTTACATGATCAAAAAGTATGCATGTCATATGTTAAGAACCAAATACCAATATAGCATAGAAAAACCTCAGAAAAAGTACTCAATGCCTTGAAAAAGAGATAATTTTAGATAATAAGCCTCTTCGAGGGGGCAACCTCCTTTTACCCCACTTAAATGTTCAAGTACAAGATGATTCAAAATGAAAATGTCTCCTTGGTATATATAGGAGACTAGGAGGTATA
>JASDQU010437130.1:68188-78559 GCA_032191745.1 Picea mariana | reverse complement strand
GTATTTCAAATTTTGCAATTGTTTTTAATCAATTATAAAAAATTTATTATGTGTTGATAAATTTATAAATGCTTAGGTGCTCAATTAAACGAATTATTGAATTTTGTTTACGTAAATTCTAAACTGGCTCTTACATTTGGTATCAGAGCCCTGGTTCAAATCTGGAACCAAGGGCCTAAATAAGGGGTTTAGTTATAGTAAATCCCTAAATAAATGTATTAGGGTGAATAAAAATTTGGGCCTTAAAGGCCAAAACTCCATCCACGCTTAACATGCAAACAAAACACATAAATTTTAATAAAAATAAAAATAAAATAAGTAAAATCAATACAAACTCAGACTTCTACAATCACTSTTAGGCGAAAGTATAACATCTTTAATAGTTTATTAAAACAAAATAACAAGCTTCGAATAAGAATACAGATACAAATACAATTCGGTATCGAAGAAATACAACTCGTAAATAAATAAATAAAAATGTATTTTAAAAGTTTAAATTATTTTAAATATATAATATGCAGTGAGTAGCATTAGAAAAACTCGCGAGTATGTTTATATAAAAAAAAAAAAAAATGCAACCTGCGATATTTTTGGTCTCTTCGTTTTCATTTATTATGAGCAAACAGGATGGAGATTTCCGGCCAGAGAAAAGGCTAGGGAGACCATAGAAGCTTTCTCTGACCTTAATTCTCAGTAAGATGGGGACCTGAAATCCTAAACAGATGTTTTTAGAAAATATCAAATCTACTTTATCTCGAACTCAGAAGAATGTAAAGCAAAGCCATTTGAGAATGTTAAACTTACTACATGATTTAGCATCAAACAAAATCAATAAAAAAAAAAAACCATATTGTAATGTTTGGCAGAAATTTATTCGAGAAATCATTTTGAATAATAATCCTACATGTCCATCGTTTAGTGCGTAAGGCAATGGAGATGGAACTAAAGAAAAAAAAAACCACAAAGCTGGTCATTCCAACCTGACAAATAATGCATTAATACAAGAGTAAAAAAAACGAAAAAAAATCTTAATTGTATTCTCCCCAGCCACTTCCTAGCTACTTCATTTAATTTTTTTAGAAGATGTGATTCACAGTCGCACAGATTGTGTCACCAAATAATTTGATAATAAAGATCACGTCATCATCGAAGTCAAGACCAGAAGGAAGTTGCTTTGCATGATAGGTCGGACGAAGCGGGTGATCCCTCCGCATCAGAATAGGCATCCAAGTCTGTGTTAACCGACAAGAGAATGTATTTTATTCATCCAAGAAAGACTAAACAGAGGCAGGCGAGCTTTCCGGTGTGATACACCTACCCATCACGATGAGTTCTCATTCGAAAGATCGAAGAGAGACCTACTTGGAAAAGAAAGATCCTGTTTTGTTGATCTTTGGCCTGTCTTAGCCTCATCGAAAGCAGGATTTAAGACCGAGTGCACCTATCATGTCTGCAATAATGGAGAATCCAAAAATTTGGTGGGGGTTTGGACTACTTGCTGCCTTGGTGAGAATACCAGGCACGCAAATTCTAGATAAATCTAAGGGTTGGCTAGCTACTCCATGGATAGGGATTTTCGAGGTTTCTTTTTTAGTTGTGTACATGGACTGTTTTGAGCTATCGGATTATAATCATCTCAAATGAGAATTGACTTAAGGAGATTTAAGGACATGATCTGACAATTGTTGGAATCCACTTGACAATTGCTGAAATCCACTATAACTTCCAACAACCTCAATACTTCAATGCCTTGGTTATCAACTCCGTGTAGCAGGAACCGTAGACCTCTCGATTGCCACTCTGAACTGGTGGGATGCAGTTACACTGTTCACAGCACTGGTGACAGGTATACACTTCATGGATTGTCCACACCTAGTACCACAAGCCACCATGCAATCTATATGAGGAACGAGATGCTTCCTGTATATAGCAGCTCCTATATGAGGAATAAGAAGCCTGCGGTATATACCAATTGCTTTTGGTCCATGGAACGTGATATTCCCAGCAGTGGCATGCTCTATAGGTACTTGGCATATGGCCAGTAGCACCCATTACGAGGTGCTTCTTCGCACCTTGAACTAAAATCGCCATGAAAATTAGTACAGAAGAGCCCCTCGCCATGAAGAGCATCCAAAGACGCTCTGTATGAATTGAACATGGGTTGAGTTCAAGGAAATCTTATGCCCTCCCCAACAAATATTAGCACTTGGAAACACTTGCAGTCATTATAAATCAGAATAATCCAACAAAATTTAAGAAATGTAAATCATGTTAGCAAAATCGCATACATCATACTATGATTTAACAAAAAATAAAAACAAATAGATCTTGCTATTGAAAGGAAGTCGGTGAGGCTCGAACCCGGATCCAATTGTCAAATCTAGCTAAGGGAGATCCCACGGGTCAGACAGGAGTGCACAACACGTCCTAACTTCTTAAAACATCTATACTAAACATAATTAACATAAAATGGGCAAACATGTTGTAAACCGCAACAACTAGAACAATAACAGAACCGCTTACTTAACCTTTTCTCTGCACGCATGGGTAGGATTGTCGGGACTTTCACCTGGGTTCGAATGGGGTTTTTTACCATGACCTACTCGCCAGGATTTGAACCCTGAACAAGCGCTTCGAACTAGTTGTTAACCTAGCCCAACGAACTACTGTAGAGAACATATTGCAATGAAAATAAAATTTCTCTGCGAATTAATTTAAGATTGACAATGTATTGCATGGAAATGAAATTTACAGCAAGGAAATTCATATACCTCTTCTCTTTCCTGTTGCTTCCGAACTTTTCCATGGCGTTTCTTGCCAGGTCTATCAAAATGTGCATCCATTTCCTATTCAAATGTAAACTGATGTTTTCTGAACTACCCAGAGACTTTCGTTTTCTGATATTTCTGATGTTTTCAGATATTTCATGAGCATTTCTGCATGTCCCCGCTCCTCGTCACTGGCATCCCTGAAGTACTTTGCAAATCCTGGAAAAGCCACATTGTCCCTATCAAAATGGGCAAAGAGAGTATTAAAACGTGGACTGGAGAAATAGGATGAGGGAACTCGAGCAGCCATAGCTGAGCAACTACATTGAATACTCTGTTGAGCAGAAAGATTCATTCTATGAATGAGAGTAGTAGCAACGATAAGAGCAGCAGTGAAGATGATGATAATGCAGAAATTACTCTACGTTCAGAAATTACAAATGTGGAAAACTCTGGTGCACTGCCAATGTCAATCCCATTCCCTTACCAGAAGCTTAACAACGTTGATGGCAGGCATTACCGACACCAGYGCCAAGAGCAGAGMAAAGAGGCGAGAGGTGGAAGTGAGGCAGCGTTAGGATTAAGGAACAGCTTAGGTGTTTAGTATTGAGAGCCGGAGGCCGGGCACGTGGGCCTCATGCCAGAAGCCCAACCTTAAAGGTTGYCAGCGAATGCCACAGATATTTCTTTTTTATATATATTAATGTTTGGTCTTAATAATTTGTTTAAAAGTATTAATACGCCCTTTTAATAATTAAATTATCATTTTTTTTATTTTATATATTAATTTTTAGTTGTAATAATTTATTTAAAAGTAATAATACGCTTGCGTAAAATTTTAAATTTAAATATATATATATGTATATATAATTATGAGTTTTAATTTAAAAAAAATATAGGGCTAAGTATAAATTTAAATGGAGTCCGTGGGATTTGAACCCCGAACCTCCCCACCGGTCAAGTCTTTACAAAATCCGCCCTACCAACGCACCACACCAGGTGACTTTTACAAATAATTTCACTTATAAACACTTTAATTGTCATACCCAATACCACCCACCAAGCAAAGCGTCTTAAGAAGAACACTAACGCCAAAAGGTACATAGCGCTAGTGAACGCCAAAACGGGGCTGGCAGTTGGAGATAATTGTTTATATGTCACGGTTTAATCCTATTTAATTATCAAACGTGGTAATTATATAACCTTACAGCATTTTTTTTTAATGTGATTAGGTAAATGCTTAAAAAAAAAAAAAAGAGTAAACATGCTAATGGATACTCTGATAAATGCAAGAAAGTTATGAACAATAAATCTAACCCATTGATTTTGGAGGACGACTAAGAATATGCTAGCATATTAAATGCATAGCCATCAGATCAAGGTTTAAGGTTAATTAAGATTAAAAGATCATTAATTATGCCATTGTCAATAGGTGTACGCATATCGGCGTAAATTAATAAACATAAGGTCGGAAGTCACTTTAATCAAGTTGTATGCGAAAGTTAAAAGGCTTAGACTAGGACAAGCGGGAAGGAGGTGGCATATGAACTACGAGAGTAAGCATAGGAATTGGTGAGTATGGCGCAAGGCTAGCGTAACTACAAGGCAAGGGAACCAATAGTTATTTTTGTAGGGGCGAAGAAATCAAGCTTAGATGCTTAATCATAACCCTAACCTAGCCAATCCCCTAATGGAGTAATGTCTGTTTACAGACAAGTAAAGAAAACTTACGCCTAACCCTGCTTCTAGTTTGAGTAGCACCAATTTGAAACATCCTGGAACTCACCCTGACAACTTTGGTTGATGCAGGTCAAAGCATACAGGATAGTCAGGACTCGAGGGAATCGAGGCAGGGGAGCGTCGTTGCAAGCACCACCACCACCACCATCGCCCGAACTAGCCCTCATACTGTGCTCGTTGGAATACATCAATGATACTTTAAAGGGGCGACAACCGGCAGGGACTGAAGTGGAACCCCCACCGTCTGGAATGGGTAATCTAGAAGCATCAAGGGGTTCAGGGGGAGGACCTCCACCTGAAGACATCACGCGAGAATTGCAGAAGATCAAACTTCCAGATTTTGTCGGGGGTCATGCCAGCAAACGCGCGGAAGCATGGTTGGAAGGCATGACAAGGTGTTTTGCCTTAAGGGACTATGCATCCAACTCAAAGGCGAAGATTGTCATTTTTCAGTTAAGGGACAGTGCCTTGAACTGGTGGGGCAACCTGGAAAGACAACTGCACCTTACCCCAGACACAGTATCTTGGGAACTTTTCGAGGAGAGGTTCTGAAGGAAATATCTACCAGCATACTACGAGGAACAACAGGTAGGGGCATTTCATGCCTTAGTACAGGGAAACAGAACTGTAGAAGAATATGAGATCAGATTTATGGAACTGGTCAAATATGTTTCGTATATGGACAATGACCAACGACAAGAAGATCCCTTCATCTATGGATTGAACCCTAAGATAAGAGCTATGGTGCGGATGTGGAAACTGTCTTCAGTAGCGGAGGCAGTGGAAAATGCACGTTACATGGAAGAATACATGAACTTAGCCGGGGGTGCAAGACCGACATTTCTGCATCGCCCTGGATTCATAGGAAAGGCCCCGAGGACATTTCCTATGGGAGGGGGCTCAAGGCCACCGCCATATGGTAACAGAGTCGCGCCAAGGATAGTAGCTGCAGGGATTTCAATGGCAGCGAGTGGAGCGCCTCGTTCATCGCCAACGGTGCAGACAAGTCCACGACCATCTCAGGGAACAACGAGTAGGGGCAGGGGTTCCAGGGGAATGAACTCATTTCAGAGACAGACACATAACAATGCACAGGTTCAATATCGTGTTACCTGTTGGGGGTGCGGGGGACCCCATTACCAATGCGACTGCCCAGAGTTACAATCAGGGTTCGTGCATAGAGAAGGAAAGGCAGCGATGGGGAGAGAAAGTAGCAGCCACAAGATTTACGTAGTGGTTAATAATCGCCAGGCCAAACATCAATCCACGGTGGTGGGGTCATCAGGTACACTAAATCATATCAATGTTAAGATTTTGTTTGATTCTGGTGCGACAGATAGTTTCATTTCACCATCTGCATTAGAAAAGAGTGGGTTGGCAGCCTACGAGCATGATGACTTTAAACAAGTCGAGATGGCTTCGGGGGAAAAACAAGCAGTAGGACCTAGTGTTGATAATTGTATAGTAGACCTGGGAGTGTGTACTACCAGGTTGAAAGTATGCGTCACTACTCTTAGGGCATATGACCTAATCATTGGAATGGATTGGTTAGCAGCTCATCGAGCTTTGGTAGATTGTTTCGCAAAGAGGGTGCTTTGTGTCGATGATGAAGGAAGACCAGTAGAGATCCAGGGTGTACAGAGAAAAGTGTCGTTACGCTTTATATCCACTATGAAGGTTAAGTGATGCTTGAGACAAGGGTGTCGACTTTATGTAGTGGAAGCAGTGAATGAAAGGAAGGGACCCTCATTGGATCAGTACCCGGTATTGTCAGAATTTCAGGATGTTTTTTCGAACGAGTTACCAGGGTTACCTCCTGAGAGAGAGCTTGATTTTACCATTGAGGTAAAACCTGGTGCAGAACCAATCTCCAAGACTCCATATCGGATGACAGTGCCAGAACTTTGTGAGTTGCAAATGCAGTTGAAAGAGTTACTGGACTTAGGGCTAATAAGGCCCAGTGTCTCACCCTGGGGCGCACCGGTAATTTTTGTAAAGAAGAAGGATGGATCCTTACGACTGTGTATAGACTACAGGGACTTGACCGTGCTACAGTGAAAAATAAGTACCCGATGTCGCGAATAGATGACCTCTTCGATCAGATGAAAGGAGCAGCGGTATTCTCAAAGATCGATTTGTGATCAGGGTATCATCAGTTAAGGATTAAGGAAGGTGATATCCCAAAAACTGCCTTTCGAACTCGATTTGGACATTACGAGTTTGTTGTAGTACCTTTCGGATTGACCAATGCGACAGCGGTATTCATGAGCCTCATGAACGGCGTATTCCGGAAGTACTTAGACCATTTTGTACAAGTCTTTTTAGATGACATCCTCATCTATTCCAAGAATGAAAGAGAACACAAGGAACACTTGCGAATAGTGTTGTCCTACCTTAGAGAGAACAAATTGTATGGGAAGCTGTCAAAGTGTTCCTTCTTCCAGAAAGAGATCCACTATTTAGGTCATATCATTTCCGACGCAGGAATCTCTGTGGACCCAGAAAAGGTAAAGGCCATTATGGAGTGGCCACTGCCGAAAAATGCCTATGAGGTGAGAAGCTTCATGGGGCTAGCAGGTTATTACCGGAGATTTGTAGAAGGATTCTCAAAAATAGCAAAACCCATCACCACTTTTCAACGCAAGGGGGTTAGGTATGAATGGACAGAAGAGTGTGATAGAGAATTCATTGAGCTTAAGAGGTTACTAACTAGTGCACCAATTCTACGAGTGCCAGATATGGAAAAGGATTTCACGGTCTGCACGGATGCCTCGAAGCAAGGGTTGGGGGTCGTGCTAATGTAGGATGGAGGAGTGATAGCTTATGCATCAAGGAAGTTGAAGAAACATGAGGAGCTATACGCAACTCATGATTTAGAGTTGGCAGCTGTAATGCTAGCTCTGAAACTTTGGAGGCACTATCTTGTGGGGAGAAACTTTGAGCTCAAAATGGACCATCAAAGTTTAAAACATCTCTTCACTCAAAGATATCTGAATGCCAGGCAAAGGCGATGGAGTGAGTTTATGAGTGAGTACGATTTTGGTATTTCGTACATCAAGGGAAAGGAAAATGTGGTTGCAGATGCCTTGAGTAGGAGACCACGTATCTTCTCCTTGGTAACCTTAAAGGTCAATCTAAGGGAACATGTGTTGACACAACTCCTAGGAGATAGTTGGTATTTAAAGGTTACTTCAAACCTCCAAAGTGGGAGGCAATTAGACCCAAAGTATGAAGGATATAGTCTGGAAACAGATGGACTGTTAAGATATCGAGGAAGGATGTACATCCCTGAGAATGGGGATATTCGAAGCATCATACTGAAGGAAGCCCATAGATCAATTTATTGTGCGCATCCGTGAGTGAAGAAGATGTACGCAGATATGAGGAAGCTCTTCTTCTGGTTGGGCATGAAGCGTGATGTAGTCCATTTCGTTGCCAAATGCCTAGAGTTTCAACAAGTGAAAGTCGACCACCATCACCCGGCAGGCCTCCTACAACCACATGATGTCCCTATGTCCAAGTGGGAAGTCATCTCCATGGATTTTGTTGTGGGGTTGCCACTCACATCTCATAGACACAATGCCATTCTTGTGATAGTGGATAAGTTAACCAAGAGTGCTCATTTCATTCTGGTTAGAGACACTTACGATGTCACTGATGTGGCACGTGTGTTTATAAGCGAGGTTATCCGTTTGCATGGGATACCTAAGAAGATCATTTCAGATAGGGACTCTAGATTCACTTCTAGGTTCTTGACAAGTTTACAGTCAGCGTTGGGGACTCAGTTGAACTTAAGCATAGCTTATCATCCTGAAACAGATGGGAAAACTGAGAGAGTAAATCAAGTCATGGAAGACATGCTTAAGATGTATGTAATGGATAATCAAACCCAGTGGGAGAAGTACCTACCTTTAGTAGAGTTTGCCTACAATAACAGTTATCATAGTTCCATCGGAATGCCACCCTATGAAGCTTTGTATGGGAGGCCATGAAAAACTCCATTGAGTTGGCATAGACTAGAAGATCGAGTAACGGTTGGGCCAGAATTGATTCAAGAAATGGAGGAACAGGTGATTCAGATTAGGCAGAGATTAAAGGAAGAACAAGATAGGCAGAAAAGCTATGCAGATGCACACAGGACCGACCGAAGTTATGAAGTGGGAGATCAGGTTTTCATTCGTATCAGGCCTAATAAGAGTACCATACGATTCGGGAAGGGGACAAAGTTGTCACCTCGATTTATAGGACCATTCAGGATCCAAGAGAAAATTGGACCCATTGCCTATCATCTCGTACTTCCACCCCACTTGCATAAAACTCATAATGTATTTCATGTATCTGTTTTACGTCATTATGTTGTTGATGAATCACATAAACTAAATTGGAAGGAATTGCAGTATCGGAAGTAGGAACCCTCACGGTAGAACCGTTACGCATATTGGACCGTAGAGTCCGAAAGCTCAGGAACCGTCTAGTAGACCAAGTTAAGGTCCAGTGGGACAAGTATAGTCCAGGATCTGCTACTTGGGAAGATGCCGAGACACTACGGTGAGACTATCCATCACTATTTTGACCACCTCGAGAACATGTTTCTCGAAGGTGGGGTGTATGTAACACCACCTTTTGACTTAGACAATCAGGATCACCTGAGGCCTATATACTTTATTTACTAAGTCACAGTGAAACTATTAAGTGATACACTTAAAACTTTATGAACTTTTATAAATGTTTAAATGTTATTTGATGATGATGTATATGATGCGATCTACTACGTGCATGTAAATTTTATGAATATTTAAATGTCATTGATGATGATGTATATGATGCGACACACTGTGAGAATGACGAATTTTATGAATATTTAAAATACTATTAGAATGATGTTGGATATGATGCAATCTATTTTGGATAAATGATAATCTTGTGAATGGGTGTCGAAATTGAATTATGGGATATTATGATATCTATTTCTAATTGGAAAACTTTGATGTTAATTTATCGGTACAGGGATACCAAATTGAAATGATGATAGTATGCAATTACATGATGATAATGCATAGAAATGTATGATTTTGTGTTACAGACTAATCTACAGGTTATGGGCTATGAAATAGCTAAGGGATAGTGATGATGAAAGTGGATATCAGGACCACTAACCGAGAAACATTATGGTATGAATATTGTATGTGAAATTTATATTGGTTTGGATGCATTGCTATGATATGTGGATCAGTGCATGATTTCAGGTGATGAACTACCCAAAACCGAATAAACGATGACAAAACCTCCAGCTATACGGTGCCACTGTATATTCCATTTGTAGGGTGTGGACCCTAGTCCTGTTAGTAGGGGTGGAGGCATTTCCCACCGTGTATCCTCCATTGTAGGGTGTGGACCCTAGTTATGATTAGGAGGGGTGGATTCATTTCCCACCGTGTATCCTCCGAAACCTGAAGTCATGGGAGGAAAGTGTTAGTTCACGCTCCCCAAGACGTGTGATGATGACTGTCAGATGCCTGCTAGGGAAGCTTGGTCTAGATAGCGACACTTCTGCTTACGGGTTCTATTTGGAGTTAGGTCAATATAGTTGATGCTCCAAGATAGTCTAGCAGAGGAAGGATAGGAATGGAGATGGAAGTAGGTTAGAGAGGAAGGATGAGTAGTAATAGTTGAGAAAGTATGGAGATCTGTCTTGTGGTGGAAGTTAATGTTTTTCCTTCAAAAAAAAAAGAAATGAATATTCATTATTACGTAACTAAACCAAAGTGTTTAAAATAAAATTGTTGAACCAGATAAAATTAATTAAAGGATTTCTCAAACAATTGATTGGTTTGTTGTCTTTTATAAAAGACTAGCCTTGCTG